>JAGFPH010004563.1:0-14192 GCA_018207615.1 Philaenus spumarius | reverse complement strand
TCTCTCTTGTCCTTCCATTTTGTTAGTTACTTCAATGAGGCTGGGATTGTAGGCAGTAGTAATACACAGCACATCTCTCTTGTCCTTCCATTTTGTTAGTTACTTCAATGAGGCTGGGATGGTAGGCAGTAGTAATACACAGCACATCTCTCTTGTCCTTCCATTTTGAAGGACCCTTAGGTGTAAATAAACAATATACTAGCTCGTATATTGAATAAAGAAAATAACCAAAGTACAGTTTTGTACCGAAAATAACTCAATTTAGCAAACAATTTCAAATTGTCGTAACTTTTGACCTGTTGAAAATAAAGTAGTAAAGGTAAATATACTTTTAAAGGAAATACAATTTTCTTCAACTTCCTTTCAGTCGTCAGAAAGGATGAGTAGTAGTTAAAAGGTCAAAATTTACGAAAATCGTGAGGCGAAAATAAATTTTCCAGAAATTGTCAATTTTTGATAGCTAACATCTCGAAAACTATAACAGACACGATAAAAATTAATGGAAATATTCTTGAAGGAAATATTGTCAGCTTGAATGTTTAACTGAACAAATTTTCTGTACGGCTCACCGTTTTGAGATATACCCGAAAAAAGGACCTTTTCATACCCCTCCATGAAGTGGCAGGGGTAGAGCGGGGACTGTTTACCTCCTGAGTACCCCCAACAAATTTCAAAAGTCAAATGCTTCCCCCCTCTCCATGTCCTCTACACCTCCCTTACTATTGTATTTCATTGTGTAAATGTATAAATAATGATTGTCTAAATAAAAACGACTTATTTTATTTATTTGGTTTAATATATTTCCATTTTAAATTAGTTGTTTCCTCAAATATATTTTTCTATTAATATTAAATGTTTTTTAAATTATAATTTTTGTTTATTTATCAACCTATCATCACTTTAATTTTAAGGGAAGTCTAAAAATTAGGGCTAAAATGACTCCATAGCCACTTCATCGATTTCTATTATAGGTAGGTAATAGAAGGGGGGATAAAAAAATGGACCAGCAAGATCCGGATTATTAATTTTTGAGCTATTTTAAGCTAATATCCCTTGATAAAATGCGATCCTGACATTTTGCATACTTACTTCCTTGTAGCTCCCGGTCTATAAAGCTTAAAATATGCTCTGGTACTTATAACATAACCGACTCTGTATTTGATAAAAATATGAAATAAACTGTTATAATTAAGTTTTAATTTGATTTTTAAACAGTGACTTGAGTTGGGGACAAAATAATATCAATCTAGTTTTTACATTGATTTTCCATAGAAGTTTTTTTAACATGAAACAGCGACAGGTTGTGATGTATTTTAGTTTAATTAAGGGTCTGCTGTAGTGGCAGCCATCTTGGATTTTTATCCCATAAGCGGAGCAATGTTAAATTTCAAACCATTTATTTCGTTTATTTTTGATCATAAAATTGTTTGCAGGGTCTCATTTTAAGCAGTCACAATACGCATCCGTTTTGCATTTTACATTTTTTTAAAATGCTTTTGATTTGTTATGTAATTGACATTTTGTAAGAACAAAGTTTGAATTTTTTTCCTAACACAATAAAAAATAATTTGCAAGCCGGATCCGAAATTTTATAAAGAATATTCAGTTTTTTTTTTCAACAATCAATTACAAAAGATAGACTTATAAAATGGTATGAAATGAGGCAATGTCAAAGCGTTCAGCTGCAAGAAATTGCACTGTTTAGATAGGGATATAGTGAGAAGGGTTTGAGTTTCTGGTTGCTTTCTTGTTTACTGGAGCAGACCATTAAGGGTCTGCTGTAGTGGCGGCCATCTTGGATTTTTATCCCATAAGAGCAATGTTAAATTTCAAACCATTTATTTCGTTTACTTTTTATCATAAAACTGTTTGCAAGGTCTCATCTTCAACACAGTCACAATACGCATCCGTCTTGCAATTTACATTTTTTTAAATGCTTTTGATTTGTTATGTAGTTGACATTTTGTAAGTACAATGTTTGAATTGTTTTAACACAATAAAAAATTAATAATGGAAAATAATTTGCAAGCGGTATCCGAAATTTTATAAAGAATATTAAGTTTTTTTTTTCAACACTCAATTACAAAAGATATACTTATAAAATGGTATGAAATGAGGCAATGTCAAAGCATTCAGCTGCAAGAAATTGCACTGTTTAGATAGGGATACAGTGAGAAGCGGTTGCGTTTCCGGTTGCTTTCTCGTTTACTGGAGCAGACTCTTAAGTTCGATTCCTACATGTCATCTCATAATAAGTATTATTGGATCTTACCAGCAGAACTGTTTATCTCAAAGACTTGTATAGTGGCGCTACATTCCTAGCGGGAATACAGGGAAGTACTGGAGGTAGTACGGTATCTGTATAACAGAATGCACTAGTAGGACTGTTTTGAAAGTGCTGTTTTGTTTCATTTTATGAATAGAGCTTTTGAGAGGCTCGGCTCCCTAAATTCAAAACGGCGAAGTCGGGTACCAATTTCAATGTTAAATAACCCAAACATACCTTCACTATTAAGCATATTTTTGTGTTATTTTTGTCAAAAAATGAAAGCCGTGTTTTTTTTCTTAAAGTAAAATAGATTGTGGGTGTTGATTGCTAAGGGTTTTTGCAATACTATCTCTTTTTGCAACTGAGTAAATAATTAATAAAGTATACTATTTTTTACTATTTATATCATAAGTTTATGAAAACAATAAAACAGGTTTTGAAAATGTATTCAGCAATCAACAACCGCATATGACAGTGCTTCAAAATGAAACCAAATTTTTAAATTTATTCCGCGAATTAACGGGGGAAAATGACTTATTCTGTAGCATCGCTCTTATGGGAATCAGATTCAATATGGAGGAAAGGGTAGCCTCCTCTTAAACACTACAAACAAATACTGTGAAACAGTTGAAATTTGTTTGGATACAACTTTAAACACTTGTAGGCTACTGCAGTTATGTTTCTACCTTTCAGTTATTCGATTGTAGTTTAAAGTAAATAGTTTGTAGGAAAAATACTCAATTAAATTTCGAATAACTGATCTAGGGAGTTTTGCAGAATTTGCAAAATAAGCCCCCCCCCCCAAGTGTTTTGTTGAATACATGATGATTCTGAGTTTAAAATAGTTAGGCCTGGTTCTTCAGTTTTACCTGTATTCTTTAGTTTTACCAAGTAAAATCACGTGAAACTAGTTGTTAGTTTTTTATGTTTTGAAACTATTTATAAAAAACATTGTGTCCTAACCACATTCGATATTTAATTGTGGGAGTGGTATATTAAAACTCTTTTTTTTCTTAGTTAAATAGAGTAGATGAATTATACGTAGCCTATCTTCACATATTCACATGGTTTGAACGCCGTTAATTGATGTAAACTATTAGCAAACTTATTGTAACCTGGCTAGGATGTGTCTCTGTTTTAAAACGGTTGCATAGTAACTTTTATTAAATTATTAACTAAATGTGTTTGCCAACTGAAGATAGAGAAAGAAACACACAAGATGTAAACGAACTTGTGTTTTATACAGGCACTACACATATATTTTGAAGACGTGTGCACAAAAAAGAGAACATATTATGTAGGCTATACACAATCGATAGTTCGGCAACAATTTTCAAGTATGTTTTTCCCCCAAAGTGCAGCCACACAGTGAAGCAGGAAACATTACAAAATGTTTAGCCGAAAGACTATAATTTTTTTGTTTTGAAAATACACAGGATAAAACGATTTGTCTTTCGATAAAATGATTGACACCATGGTAAACTGAAGTAGTAGACCTACACCCAGTCACTAAGTGGAAACAGTTTTTCTTATGTCTTTTGAGTTGCTGAATCATAAATTTAACTTTGACATTTCGTAAAAGTGATAAGCACTAAAAAAAGAGAAAAGCTAAAAAATTCCTTTATCAGATAATTTTAAAATTAAACCCGATTAAAACCTTGTTTTTTATTGAGACAATTTTCGCTAAACATTTTAGTTTTAGATTTATAAAATATTTTTCCCCCTTTTTATTTAAACAGAGCCGATTAAAACCTAATTACTATAAAAAAAAAATTGTCCTAATATCCAAACTCTGCCAAGAACTTAAAAAAATTAAAATATAGTACAATCAATTTAATGCAAATTATGTCTGTTTTGTTTATTTCGTCAGACGTTCGTTGGGTTTGAAGTTAAATGTATTTCGGCGATCTAGCCAAGAACTCTCACTTCTCGTGGTAAGCTCCACTTTCACAATATCCCAATTTTAAGATATGAATTAGTTCATAAGCTAACCAAACTATTGCCTACATCTGCAACTAAATAGTTACCAATAAATTTAATTAATTGACTTTCTGTGTATAGCCTACACCCAATACATTAATGCTGTTTGTGTGAGAAGTCTGGCCGTAGCCAAAGTCAACCCCCCCCCCCCCCCCCCGCAATTTAGTAGTAAAAATTAATACTACGTTTAAAAAGTGCAAATTAAATTATAAAATAGACAACACAACAGAGGATACAGCAACATATTTTACATCATTGTGCATTGCATGCGTACTGATATTTAGATTTAGGCCTACTTGATTAAACTACAACGTAGGCCTACAATTCACATGGATGCAGTAGGTTACAGCCTTACTCTCTTGTGAGCTTGATCTTATATAAAATAAGAAAACTATAAAGGTTCAACAAAAATACTTTACTCTAACAAAACAAGCAATGCATTCTGTATTTAAAATATTCCCAATAAGGGGGTTGGCGTGCGAAGCACGCAATGCTCTGTGTATTGAAAGTTCTCTCAACACTGGGGGGGTTGACGTGCGAAGCACGTAATGCATTGTGTATTGAAAATTCTCCCAATACCGGGGTTGGCGTGCGAAGCACGCAATGCTCTGCGTATTGAAAATTTTCCCAATACCGGGGTTGGCGTGCGAAGCACGCAATGCATTGTGTATTGAAAATTCTCTCAAAACGAAGGTTGGCGGGCAAAGCACGCAATGTTCTGTGTATTAAAAACTCCCCCAATACGGGGGTTGGCGTGCGAAGCACGCAATGCATCGTGTATTGAAAATACTCCCAATAATGCGGGTTAGCGTGCAATGCACTGTGCGTCGGCCGCTTCTCATAGTGTTCAGTGTCAAGCTCACATGTGCGACCAGATTTCGATTATGTTTACTTTATTGTAAAAGTATATTTACAAGTTTTTTTCAGTTTTGTTTTTTAAATCTTAAAAACTGTTATAATATGAATATGAATCACCAACTTCCAACTGTAATTCAGTTAACCTCTTTAGGGACAGTGGCATCATATGATGCCAGGTACAGTTTAATTTATTATTAATCTTCTTACAGCCTTTTTGTTATCCAGATGGGACAGAAGGATCAAATAATGCCAAGAGAAGTTATAAAAAATTCCAACAGATTGCAGTAGTTCCTTGATCTGTATGTTTTCTACAAGTCAAAATCAAGAGTCTGGTTTTGGGTCAACTGATATTTTCTTATTTTAATCAAATGTATTAGTATTATCACGTACTTATTCTGATAGGTAAAATAATTTTCTAATTAGTTGATAACTAATATTCTTTATAAAATTGCGGATCCGACTTGCGTTTCACTTTTAACTATACATTTTTTACTGTCAATTACGTGACAAATGAAAAAATGTTAAAAAAAATGTAAAATGCAAAACGGATGCGTATTGTGATTGTACTTAAAATGATACTTTGCAAACAATTTTATGATAAAAAATAAACGAAATAAATGGTTTGAAATTTAACATTGCTCTTACGGGATAAAAATCCAAGATGGCCGCCACTACAGCAGACCCTTAATGGAAATTAGTAGGTTTTGAGGTTATGTTTACAGTTGTAACATTAATATTCTTATAACATTATTTGTTTTCATTTTAACATTTTTATACAATTTACCTAATTCAGATTTAAATTTTAGAAGCATTAATACCCAAGTTATTTTACAAAAAAAATGCAAATAATGACCGGGCCAATGTGAAAGTAGTGTAAAATTAGCTTTCAAGCCTAGAATGAATTTAGTGGTATTTATTTTTTGATTTTAAATGAATCATTTTATATGCATATTACTCAACTATTTTTAAAATTAAATCAAGTTTGTTTCATAAAAATTGCAAAAGGGCTCATGTAATAATCTGATAAAATTATGTTTTACAATTAGGCCTACATCATGGTTTGCATTAAGCTGGAGATATTTTGTCAATAATTTGAATTATTTTATATTAAATTGTGTTGTAGAAACAAAAAGTACAATTTTAATTTAGTTTTTCTAATTATTTTCCATTATTAACATATTTTGTTAGCTAGTAAATAATCCTAGGTGTTCAACCTTACAAGCGCACTGGCATCAAATGATGGGAGTTATTCCCGACACCTATATAGGTGCAAACTTATAAAATACCAATTAATATATTTAAAACAAACAAGAAAATTATTTAAAAAATGTTTTTGCTGCTGTAAAAAAATCATCCTTGAAGAAATTAATCTATACTTATAAAAGCCAAATACCATTGACTCATTGACTCATCACAGTTTCTCCAAAACCACGAGGCCTACAAACATGAAATTTGGCACTAATACTCTTTATAGGCTCTAGACGCGCACTAAGAAAGGGTTTCCGAAAATTCGAAATTTTAGGGGGGTTTTGGGGGGTCAAATTACTAAATCACGATTTATCAAAACCTACCGAACGGATTGTAATGACATTTGGTATTTAGCTTCCTCTAGGGCTATAGATGCTCGTTAAGACAGGGTTTAAAAAAATTAGAAATTTTAGGGGAGTTTGGGGATGGGGGGATCAAAGTTACAAAATCACGATTTCTCTAAAACCATCGAACGGATTGGAATGACATTTGGTATGTAGCTTCCCCTAGGACCATAGGTGCTCGCTAAGAAAGGGTTTGAAAAAATTGGAAATTTTAGGGGGGAGGGGATTGGGGGGGATCAAAGTTATTAAAAAATGACTTCTTCAGAACTACCAAACGGATTGGAATGAAATTTGGTATGTAGCTTCCACTAGGGCCATAGGTGCTCACTAAGAAAGGGTTTGAAAAAATTCGAAATTTCAGGGGGGTTTGTGGGGGGGATCAAAGTTATTAAAAAATGACTTCTTCAAAACTACCGAACGGATTGGAATGAAATTTGGTATGTAGCTTCCACTAGGGCCATAGGTGCTCACTAAGAAAGTTTTTCAAAAAATTCGAAATTTTAGGGGAGGTTTGGGTGTCAAAGTAACTACAAAAAACCATCGAACGGATTGGAATGAAATTTGATATGTAGCTTCTTCTAGGGCCGTAGGTACTCGCTAAGAAAGGGTTTTAAAAAATTCGAAATTTTAGGAGAGTTTGGGGGGGATCAAAGTTACTAAATCACGATTTATCAAAACCTACCGAACGGATTGGAATGAAATTTGGTATTTAGCTTCCTCTAGGGCTATAGATGCTCGTTAAGACAGCGTTTAAAAAAATTCGAAATTTTAGGGGAGTTTGGGGGGGGGGTCAAAGTTACAAAATCACGATTTCTCTAAAACCATCGAACGGATTGGAATGACATTTGGTATGTAGCTTCCCCTAGGACCATAGGTGCTCGCTAAGAAAGGGTTTGAAAAATTGGAAATTTTGGGGGGATCAAAGTTATTAAAAAATGACTTCTTCAGAACTACCAAACGGATTGGAATGAAATTTGGTAAGTAGCTTCCACTAGGGCCATAGGTGCTCACTAAGAAAGGGTTTGAAAAAATTCGAAATTTCAGGGGTGTTTGTGGGGGGGATCAAAGTTATTAAAAAATGACTTCTTCAAAACTACCGAACGGATTGGAATGAAATTTGGTATGTAGCTTCCCCTAGGGCCATAGGTGCTCACTAAGAAAGTTTTTCAAAAAATTCGAAATTTTAGGGGAGGTTTGGGGGTCAAAGTAACTACAAAAAACCATCGAACGGATTGGAATGAAATTTGATATGTAGCTTCTTCTAGGGCCGTAGGTACTCGCTAAGAAAGGGTTTTAAAAAATTCGAAATTTTATGAGGGTTTGGGGGTCCAAGTGACTAAAAAGAAACACCGAACGGATTGGAATGCAATTTAGGAGAGGTTTGGGGGGGGGGGGGCAAAGTTACTAAAAATCCCTAAAAGAAATACATAGTGTAATATATTTATTGATATAATATATTTTTTGTTAATATACATTTATCTTAGATTTGTCTATCCGTGCAAAGCCGGGTCGGGCCAGCTAGTAGTTGTATATACACCTATAAATTTTCTCCTTTGTATCCATGGTCGGATCCATCTTTATATAACCACTTGATGCAGCAACATAAGTTAACATTCATCGATCCATTGTAGCATCTGAACTGAACGAATAAACAGAAACACAACCCCAAATACATCTATACTCCGTTCACCTTGCCGTGGCGCCTGAAGGATTAGGAGACCCTTTGCGTTCGAACGCGCACTCACGAGCGCCCCCCACACACTCGACCCGGACGGTCAGGTATCAGGCAGGTACACAAGTACTGGAGACGCTACACAATATTTAAGTTGAATCTTTATTCTAATTATATGATTATTTTTGAAATCTTCGTTAAATTCTGAGAAAAATGAGTCCACACAACATATTGTTAGGACCAAAAAAGTGGATTTTGGGGACTTTTATAGTTAAATTAACGACTCCAGCAATGTAAAAACACGTTTATTAACAATTAATAACTATTTACCTTATTCAATATAATTTAATAACTCGTACAAGAATAATTGGAGGCAACATGTTAAGAAATAAATCAAACAAAAAACAATCGACTAAATGAACCAGGAATGTTATACCCAAAATTCACATGCTATAGTTAAATTAACAACTCCAGTAATGTGAACACAAGTTTATTAACAATTAATAAGAAATTACCTACTTTAATATAATTTATAACTTATACAAGAATGCAATTGGAGGAATCATGTTAAGAAAAATATAAAAACTGTATATACTAAAATAACCAGAAGTTTTGTTTACATTCAAAATATATTAGGAGTTAAAGACTTTTCCGAGAACACATTTAAAATATATTAAAACAACAAAAACTATAAAGTGAATAAGAAATGTGGAAGCTAAGTTAGTAAACTGATGTTTTAAAATGTTTATACTTAATTATTATTCAATTCTCAACTAATATATTTTACTTTCCCACCGTTACTTCGTCAGACACGGAAACGGCAAACATATCACAGTGAAAAACATATTTCCCTAATGTAATGTCGTGTCTGTCCCGAGTAGTGTGTATACTTCCAGCTGTCGGACACCAATCAACCATATACTTTAAATGTTCGTATTTGTTGTCTACTTTTCAGAACAAATCCGAAATCCACGATAACTATTACCAATTTCAAGATGGCGTCCAAAAATGGGATTTTAAGGTAATGAGAGATAAATTTACCACAACTTCCCTACCCATGGCCAGTAAACGGTTAGTCGAATTTCACTTTTGACGAAAAATTGTTAGTCAGAAATTTAATTTAATTTAATGATATGGATGAAACAACAACGGTTGGTTTTAGATGGAGTTGGTGTAGATTTTGACAACTAACTGCATAATATTACTAACAATAGTAGCGAAGCACGGGCATTCAGCTAGTATACATATATATTATCGTAATCATGTCGTATTTGGTATCATTTTCTTTGAAATTGTGCGGAGGTTACAAATATACCATTATCAGTTGTTAAAGTTTGAGTTTTGCGAAAATCGCAGTTACGTATTGGACGCCCTAGTCTACGAGTCATCTACCTGGCGGGCGGGTCGGCTGCATTTGTGTGCGTGTGTGTGTAAGGGCTTTGAATATATATATTCAATGGTAAGGGTCTCCTAATCCTTCAGGCGCCACGGCAAGGTGAACGGAGTAGTTAATAATCCAGCTGATCAAAGAAATTGGATATGTTTTCTTTGACAAACAAATATTTTATCAAAGTTTTTTGGTTTAAGTTTGACCACATATATGACAAATAACTTTGATAGTGTATTAAGCCTCTTACTCAAAATCTTGATAGGAGGTGAATATTTTACACAAGCAAAGCCTTTTACAATATAGACTACGTATTTAAACGCAGTTTAATTAATACGTTTTACACCAAAGCCGTAGCCAGGAAAACTTTTCGGGGAGGGGGGGGGTCAGGTCAGGACCGGACCGGGGATTTCAATTTAAACCCCTTTAACACGTTCACTGCTAAGGACGCACATGTGAGCTTGACACTGAACACTATGAGAAGCGGCCGACGCACAGTGCATTGCACGGCAACCCCTGTATTGGGAGTACTTTCAATACACAGTGCATTGCGTGCTTCACACACGCCAACCCCCGTATTGGGAGAATTTTCAATACACAGAGCATTGCGTGCTTCGCACTCCAGTCTCCGTATTGGGAGTATTTTTAATACACAATGCATTGCGTGTTTTGTTAGAGTAAAGTATTTTTGTTGAACCTTCATAGTTTTCTTATTTTTGATAAGATCAAGCTCACAAGAGAGTATGGCTTTGTGTTGTCTTTGTTTTATAATTTAATTTGCACTTTTTAAATTTAGTATTAATTTTTACTACTAAATTTCGGGGGGGGGGTTGACCCCCAAACTTCCCCCCCTGGCTACGGCCTTGTTTTACACTATACGTGGATGAAACAAAATCGCAAATTAAATTAGTAGAAAGTACTTCTTCGTGTGATATTAAAAGCATATGCAAATCTCAGTTCACACCTTACGCGCGCGTGTGTGTGTGTGTGTGTCCGTCTCCTGGCCTCTTCACCAAGTAGGTCAATTTCTAATTATAAACCGAGGCTATTTGTGTTCATCTTCCTCTCGACCCTCTTCGAGTAACATGACTAAATCGTCTAGCAATAGCTTCGCATACTAAGATACAACTTAAGATAGGAATTCGTTAATTGGGCCTAAGCCGTTGTTTTTATTTTAGCACTAAAATCTAAATAAACAGATTATATATACTCGGTACAGTAAGAAATCAGCCATCACAGAGAGTGAACTAGGCCTATGTGTCGAGAGAGTTGCCAAGTGACATTTGACACGACATTTACAAGAAAGGAAATGATTCACTACTCACGGGCGCTCTTCTAAGTTTGATTTCAAAACAAAATGTTCGAGAAGTTTGACCTTTCTAAGTTCTACTTTATTAACTCCTTGCCAAGAAATTAACATAAACAAAGCCAGAGATCCTTGTGTGCTTCGTACGCAGTCTCCGTGCTCCGGGCACCCCGCAATGTATTCTGGCTGGTGAGGTCGAAGATAATTCTTGAAGGAATTTTAAATGTTAACTTAAATCGAAAGTTACATTATTTGAAATTTCCTTTTGCTTAAAAATGAGAAAAGTTTTGAATTACTTGGTCCCATTAGGATTGCAAACAAATTTGGTTTTTGTACTTTTATTCATTATCAGTGGTTGGTTTTATTTCAAGAAACCTACATTTTACAAACCATTGATATTGATATAACACTTTCAAAGCATTGTTTAATTTTCACAAGTTGTCAAATGTATATTTCGGAAAAAATGAAGGAGCCAAAAAAAAAAAAAATATATATATATATATATATATATATATATAAACTAGCTGGGTGCCCGTGCTTCGCTACTGGTTAAGCTCGATTAAAAAATATATAAATTTCAAATGCATCCCGTAAACTCAGTATTAATACGATATTTACCTTAAACGCAAAATATTTTAAAATCCCGTCTTAATGCACATCTAGAGCACAAGGGAATCCACTATGTTAAGTCTCAAGTTAATATGTTTTGTCGTTTTTGAGATATAGTGATCATCAGTGAGTCAGTGGTATTTCGAATATATATTAGATAATAAAACGTGCAAATGGCAAGTGGGCTATTAAATCAATGTTTCCAAAGCTGACAATTTTTTAATCGAAGCTTTGCTCGTATCTCTAACATTTTCAAAATGATGTCAACTAAAAATTATTTTTAATTTTCTTAAAGCTCTTGTAAAAAAATAGAAGATCATGACGAAAATAGAATAAATATCCATAGATATTACATTCTTAAAAAATAAAAATATAATATAATCAGTAAATAATCAACGTCATGAAGATTTGCAACTTTTAAACACATACACATGAAAAGTAAACCAATAACCAGTTTATTGTTGTTGCGAATCTTACTGAATTAATTTGCTCCCTATTCGTGTACATCTCATGCGATCTTTTATACACTGCATAGTATATCTTAAATAACGTTTAAAAATCAACAAATTCGGTTTTTGTTATTTTTTTTAAACTATAATAAAGAGGAACTAAGTGACAAAACAAAAAAATTGTCGCACGTGAAAAATTAAGTTGGTAACAGATATTCAATATCCGGTGGTTCAGAATCCGGAATTCAGTAAAATCCAAAATCATCATAACATATAGGTGTTCCATTAAAAATTTGATAGTTGGCCGTCATTTTTCAAATACAAAAACATTAAAAACTGTAATTTAAAATGAGAACGCGTAGCGTAATAAACACAGGGCTTTCGTTAAACAACAATTTGCAACAATGATAATCAACTGCTGATATTGAACATCTGTTATCAACTTCATTTTTCATGTGTGACAAAGTTGTAGTTTTGCCATTTAATTCCTCTGTATTATGGTTTTAAAAGTTATGTGTTTATGTTGTATCAGTTTTAAGAGCGTTTTCATTGTTTCCAAACGTTTTGATACAAAAACATCTTCCGCTCAGTTAGGGTGTTTTTAAAAGTTTATACCCTTCTAACTTTTAAATGGTTAGTCGTAAAAAAAAAACACCAAGAACAAAAATGTCTTAAAATAACTTGTAAAATCCAAAATCATTATATGTGTTTCATAAACAAATCGAATGTTGACCGCAATATTGAATAATGGCGACCATTTAAAAACATTTTAAATACATATTTGTTATGTCTCAAAAAACAAGGAAAGGTTCCCCATTCAAAGTTTGCTGTCAGATTTATAGTTTACAAGGTGCCAATGGTGGGCCATATAAAAAATACACCCTATATATTTAGTTAATGTATTTTATGAACATTTGACATTATGGTTCGAATGTTGAATTAAATAGGTAAACACTACAGCTGGGATTTTGAAATGTAAAATGAAGAGGGGGTAATAAAATGCAAAATAAATTTAATGCCTTAACCATTATGTGAAAAATTTTCGTCTTCCACAAACAGCTAAGTAGACTATACTAATAAGTACCTGGGCGACCGGTATTTTTGTTGTTGTTGTTGTTTTTTTTAGGAAAATATATGTAAATACGAATCACATACTGAATAAATGTGAATATTCTTCGATTTTACGTACATATGAACTGTTTATTTAAATTTAAAAAAATAAAAAACATGAGTGTAATTAGTTCTAACATTTTATTCGAATTTTTTCAGATATAAAACCTAGCGCATTCGAATCCTGACGTCCAACAACCTCTATAGGTACATGCAGGTTATGTAACATATCCAACGAATAGGCTATATTTGATATTGTTTATGTATTTTAGAAACAACATATAATAATTATAATCATTAGATAATTTATATTACCTTTATAGAAATTAATGCAAAGAATGCAGAAACTGGTGAAAAGGTTTTCAGAACGGTTAATAACAGCACAAAAATAATGTTTTAGTTACGTTTGGTGTTTGAATAAAGAAATAAGTTGAAAATTATACCACCTGATTCATTGTTAAAGATTTATGTTTGTTAAATAGTATATAAACATCTGGAGCTAAAATTAACAGATTAACATCTGTTTGTAAAACATCTTTATTGTATCTATAATTCGCCTATACTTAGTGACTTCAAAGGTAGTATATAAAGGAAGTTCAGAATTTAAATGTTAAGCGCATTTTTCCGAGTTAATGCGAATTTTTGTAGTGATAAGAAATAGCGCATTCGATTCCTGACGTCAAAAACCCCTATATGCAAATTTTCATCAAAATCGTTAGAGCCGTTACCGAGATTCCGAAATAAATTTATAAATGTATAAACAAATATACAAGAATTGCTCTTTTAATAACATAGGATATGGTCCGTTAGCTGAAAAAATGCATGGAAACAAAAATTTCGCATAAGGTTCCGAGTACTTTTTGAGCTGATTCCACTAGCAAAAATAATGAAAAAAAGTATATACAAACTTGGGTCCGGAAAAGCTTTGTTTTAAAGTTATCCGCCGTTCGTATTTTTTAC
>JAGFPH010004562.1:85598-104245 GCA_018207615.1 Philaenus spumarius | reverse complement strand
TTGGTGTTAAACATTAGATCATAAATAGCATAATACATTTCACATTTCCATGCTTTGGTATGTGTTAAATATTAGATTATAAGTAGCATAATACATGTCACATTTTCATGCTTTGGTACGTTCTAGATTAAGCATATATTTTAGTGACGTCTTTCTTAGCCAAATTTAATATTTAAGAAATGTCATACATTATAATATATAATTTTGGAACATCTATATTTGTTGAAGCTGTTTACTTTTACATAACTCTCAATAAGGTTTTCTTAATTATTAGTTTAATGTTGGTAGTATTTCACAGTTCTTGTTTATACAGGTTACCTATGTATTTTGTATAATTCATTTTCCTGATTTTTTTCTTAATTTCCCAGCCGAACTCAAGGTAATTATTTAACTACGTTATTTGCATTACACTTTATTAACATATATTTTAGTAATTTTGATAATATTAGCAATGAATACTTAAATGTTTGATATTAGCCTCCTCCTATCCAACATCCGTTTTCCATACCTCGACCACCACGGACGACAAAGAAAGAACGAGTATTTTAGTATATTGCCGAAGTACAAATACATGTAATTTAAAATAAGCATTTTGTTTGCGAAGTGCTAGTTAAATGTTAATGATTAACTTGAGTTTTTTGTGTAGATAATGCGAAAACATTTCTTCAGAATGTAGTGACAAAATAATGAGAAGTAACAGTCCATGTTTACTTTTAGTGTTTAGATTTCCTCAGCCTAGTTAGTCGAACTTATGCCACACTTCCTCTAATCAGCAGCATCAATAAATTCCAAAATTCAAATTCAGGGCTTTACCAGAAAACTAGGCTTTTAAAATATAAACTAAAGTCTATTAACAAAAATAAAATTTTACTTAACTTATACTAACGACGTATGTTCTTGGTGAATTACTATAAAATAAATAATGCACTTTTTTTGTACTTTCGCATAACCTTTATTGATCAGTGCCGACCAAGGCATTCTCGAAGGCAACCTAAAGACTAAATGCCTAAAAGGCAACCTGAAAAAAGTAGGCCATAATGCCCTCAGGTTAGAGATGGGGGAGGAATGAATGGCAATTTCTAACAAAAGGGTAAGACGTTAAATGCAGTAGCTGACTTAAACTAGGTCGGCACTACTAAAAAAAAAACAAAAAGGTTTATAATTTGTAGTTACATTTTAATTGAATATTAAAATCTAAAAGTTTAAATTTTTAATTTGAGTTACTCCATTTGGTACCTTAAAAATATTTGTGTAGTTCTTTTTCTAGGTACTTTTTTTAAATACCTTAATTTTTGCATTATAGAAGAATCAATATGATCAAATATTTTCCTTTACATTTTTACTTCTACTGGCTTTTTTTATAATTATTTTCAATTCTTTGACCTCCCCAGCCCATAGGAACTCTGTTATATATATATGGAACCACGGGTTTCCCAAAATGTCCTTCAAAACCTAGTTAGATTGCTATTGTCAAAACTGTATTTATATCCTGTAAAAGGCTGTAATTTTTTTCTTTTTATTATAAATATAAATGTGTAAAATAGAATTTTAATATAATAACATTGAACAAAATTATAACTTTTTATTTTTGAGTAATTTATTTCTTACATTATAGACAGAATGAGTTAAAATTCATTGAAATTTATTATAAAAAAAAATAATATCTGATTACAACCTAATAGAACTTGAAGCTTCGTGCAGGCTTAACATGTTCTGTCAACCCGATTGATGAGTACAAGCCGAATATGAGTAGGCACATATAGCCTTGAATATTCAATCCCCTTATAGCACAATCTTTGATTAAGTAATAACTCTCTAAAGCTTCAATTTACATATACCATCTGTTACATTATTATCCAACCACAGAAGCACATTTGGTTTCAAATTATTTAGTAATCTACAGTTATGGTAAAATAGATCCCCACCTAACCTCTCAAGGGACATCCACTAGGTCGATCCATTCATAAACGGATTTGTTACGCAGACGATAGTTAATCGTGGCATTAAGCACTAATCCGTTTAAAACTTTGCTCTTTAGTTACGACGTGAAATTTGTTAATCTGTTCTGTGTATAAAGGTGGGAAATGCTGGTATTATTATGATTTAACTGAAAAATGTACACTAAGACGCATGCAATACAAACAAAGCAAAAAAATCTTAAACTTAATGATTGGCAACCAATCAATATTTCATCTTGATTTTTTCAGAACAAGACGTAGAAATAATTGAATAATTAAAAAAGCTTTGGTAAACATTTTAGAAAAGCTCTTCTCTAGCTAAACTGATCTAAAAAGAGTCCTTAGAAGAATAAGTCCATCTAATAGTAATTTTCATTAATAATAGCAGTCATTATTTTCTTGTGTTTGAAATATTGTCTGCTTGATCAGATAAACCACTTTGTGATTTATTTTTATTTTTTTTAGTTTGATTAAAACGACTTTGTAGTACATATTTTGTTTTCTAGTTTCACGCATTATTATTATTATTTGTTTAATATATTTAACCAAAAAAAAATATATAACACATAACAAATTTATATATCCAGAAAAGTTCTACATTCATTGCTGAGAATTTCTCATCTTCTCTCTAGATACAATAATGGGAAGCTTTTATTTCGGTTATATAGATGATTAGCTGAATACCCGTGCTTCACTACAGGGAATTTGTTTTTTTTTTTTACATCACCATGATACATAATTAATTGTCATATTTTCTCTCATTTTCTTTCATCTATTATTTCACGAAAGTGAATTATAACATGTAACTTCAATCAGTTTGGTATTTATTGTTCACTAGCTGCTCGCCAATCGCCCTCGTCACGGTATGTGTGCTGAATATTTTAAATCAATAACAAAATAAATTATTCAGAGTGAAGTGTGTCTTCTTTTTCAACCGCTAAATCTATAGACTGGTAAATCACAGTCTTAGCTGGATGTTTGCAGATCACCCAGATACGTCTTTAATATACGAATGCATGGATCGGGAAAGTTTTGATCAGCTTACATCTAAAATATTTTCTTAAAGTTAATAAATGCCAAATTTCAGCTCTCTAGCTTTAAGAAAAGAATACCAATTAATATTTTTTGTTTTACATTTTCAACCCTTAGACGCACGTAACAAAATGTAAAACTGGTTTATTTTTATATGTATCTTGTAAGAAATAAATGTACAACATTTCAGCTCTCTAGCTTTAAGGAAATTATAAAATTAAATATTTATTGTTTTTAAGGGTTGTTATCACATTTTTACCCCTAGTAGCACGTAACAAAATATCAAACTTATTTACTTTGTATATATGTTTTGTAAGAAATAAATGTACACAATTTCAGCTTTAAGGAAAGTAAACAAACAACATTTATTTATTGTTTTAGGGGATTTTTCAACCCTTAAAGGGCAAATATTTTAAAATCCTATCACTGTGTGCCTCTAGCGCCTATGCGCAATATGTGTACCAAATTTCACGTTCCTTGGCGGTATTAAATTAATATTTATAGTTAGCGGGGTTGTTGCTAAATGTTCCCCCCTTAGCAAAACGCGATAAAATGTAAAACTGGTTTATTTTTTATATGTATTTTGTATGAAATAAATGTACAAAATTTCAGCTTTTTAGCTTTAGGCATAAGGAAAGTATAAAAATAAATATTTATTGTTTAAGGGGTTTTTAATACAATACCCCTTAAAAGAACGTGATAAAATGAGAAAATGATTTATTTATCTGTGTTGTGTATCTTGTGAGACATATTTACAAAATTTCAGCTCTCTAGCTTTAAGGAACGTGTACAAATTTATATTTATTGTTTCTTTGGGTTGTTATCACATTTTCATCCCTAGCATAACGTAACGAAATGTACAACTAGTTTACTTTTTACATGTATCGCGTAAAAAATTAATGTACAAAAATTCAGCTCTCTATTTTTAACGAAAATATGAAAATTCATATTTATTGTTTTTAGTGGGTTGTTATCACAATTTCACCCCTAACAGCACGTAACAAAATGCAAAACTCATTTAATTTTCATATGTGTTTTGTAAGAAATAAATATACAAAATTTTAGCTTTAATGGAAGTAAAGATCCAACATTTATTGTTTTAGATGGTGTTTCAATCCTTAAAGGCCAACTATTTTAAAATCCTATCTTAGTGCGTCTTTGTGCTATATGTGTATCAAATATTTCACGTACTTTGACGGTATTAAATTAATATGTATAGTTATAAGGGTTGTTCCTAAATGTTCACCCCTTAAACTGGTTTAATTTTGTTTATACGTACCTTGTAAGAAATAAATGTATAACATTTTAGCTTTCTAGCCTTAAAGAAAGTAAAACAAACAATGTTTATTGTTTTATGGGTAGTTCAACCCTTAAGGGCCAAATATTTTAAAATCGTATTTTAATATCGTAAAATCGTGGCACTCTAAGGGCCGCATTTTAAGTTTGATTTTGTCCAAATTTGGTACATACGTTGGTTGTCTAAGTGGCTCGGACGATTTCGTTAGCTATCCATTATCCGAAAGTAATTCTTTTTGCAGTTTTTCGTACAAAAAACTTTTTCGTAAACAATTTAACGTTTTTGGGGTTTTATGTAAAAATATAAATAAGGAGATTATTCTACACATTTTGTTTTTTACCCGACCTTATAGCTCGTTTGGTTCCCCCAAAATCGATTAGATCGTAAAATATCATAAAAGTAAAGGGATTGTATCGTTGGTGAGCGTCTGTTACGAGGCAGACGACTGGGATGCAAACCGTTGCGAGCGAAGCAAAGGCCATAAGGTCGAAGTGAAAACTCACAATGCGAGATTTTTCCGTAGCGAGCGAAACGAAGAAGCGCTTGTGAACCGGTGTTGTTAGTTGAGTCACAAACAATATATATATGAGTTCTACTAATATATTTCGTACACGCAGGCAACTATTGAACATCTTCGTGAGTAGACCAATTTTCCAAATAGTTGGGTGAAACCCTAAACTGACGTCAGCGGTTCAGCTGCTTGGTCGAATTATTTTTAAAAATGTAAAGCTTTTAAATGGTTTCTCATTTTTTGTGTAGTGAATTTTAGAACAGAATATAACATGCAATTTTCATATTTTATGAGTACCAACTTTGATTATATACACCTTAAGGTTCATAATCAAAGGTACCATATAATAATATATGTACAATGAGTTTGTCCTGTGTTTCCTTGAGTTTAAAATATTTTCTGCCTGATCAGATCAAATTTTGTTAATTTTCCCTGTTGATTTTACCTGTTGTCTACCTGTTTACCTGTAGTATAGGTTTTGTGTTGAATATATATAGGTACATTGAACTGTGTAAAATGATTACCAGTTCTTTTGTTCTAATACGTATCAAAAGCAAACGTTTACCTGCAGTCTAACCTACTTATTGATTAGGCTATATTATCACCACAGCTGTGGGCCTGTCTGAAGTTATAATAATTTAAGTTTGGAAAACCGATAATTATTTCTGGAAAGTATTAGTAAATTTAGTTTATGTTCAGTTTTTAAAACTTTAGTTTCAACACTTTTTCAGATAACGCACATAGTTGTAACGTGAAACAACCATTTTCTAATGAAAAATCAATGTTAATCTTAAAATTTATGAATTTAAAAACATATTTGTGGGTACCATAATGGTTCAAATATGAGAATATTCCGCTACCAACCCCACTTCGAATGGACCCTATGCTATTACAAAAACACTCTATATAAGGAGAAGGGGTACTGCAAACAAATAATTTTCGTGAGGGAAATCAATGTTAAATTTAATATCGTTGTATCTGAGAAACCATTTGAGGTACGGTAAAGGTTTTGATTGAGAATGTGTGATCGAAGAATTCACCCGAAACCATTACAAAAGTTACCCAAGAGTTTCGAAAATCCCACTTTCTTGTGAAAAAATAATGTTTAATTTAAAACTGCTGTCTCTCTAAAACCCATGCATTATTATTCTTTTTGTATCCCTAACTCTTGTAATTTCAACACAAAATCTAACATGGAAAATATTTCAAATAGGTTCATTTTGTGAAAAGTATTTGAGCTAGTGGAAGTTGTTAATTATGTTTGAAACGGGGTTGATCGATGACAGCTGTTTTTGATGCTTATTAATGTAACGTGTGAATTATTCAAATACGAAAATAAAGCTTAAATAATATTTATTTATTTTAATAAACTACTGAATAAATAAAAAACATATTTGGGCATCCCTTTGTGTCAAGGAACCCCTTCCTGCCAAATTTGGTCTTTCTTATGAAGAACTACCATTAGTTATAGAGGACAATGAACTATTTATTAATTATTTTAGAGCTGAATTAAATTGACGTGATAAATTAATTGATGTTTAGTTTTAATACTTTAAGTGTTGGCAGTTATTAAACATTATTAACAATAAAAATTCGTGTCTAAAGTTTTTTATTCATTTAGTAAAACAATTAAAGGTAATGATTGTTTTATTTTTAGCAGGTTGGAGAATCGATGTTGCATAGCTAATGAAAATTGTACGATGGCCTATATAAATTTCTTTTATTTCTTTAAAATGTTTTTGTAAACTAAGTCAAATATTAAATCACTTAACAGAAATAATTAGAATATTCTGTTTACAAAGCAGATTAAACTACGGGTAAAACATAAACAAACATAAATTCCAATCTGTCAATAAAGTCCTTTACAATTCATAAACGTTTTAATAATTTTCTAAAACAATACTGATTCAATCATGACCGACATTTTTATTTCACGTTGGTTGTGAATCTGGGTTTGTTGTCGTGTGTTGTTGATAGCACACAATGAGAACATATATTTTATAGCCCTTTTTACCGCTCTTTTCAAAAACAGGCTCGGTTTAAAGCAGGTGAAGCAGATTGATTTATACAAAGGGAAGTCCGCTTGTGCTGCGGTCATTAATAAAATATGAATTAGAATAGGCCTAATAGTTCGACCAGCTTGTATGTATTAATCTAAGTTTATTTTTAAAATTGGAAACTTATATTTGAAATAATTAAGTCTACTTTATAAATACCTACTACAAAATATATAAATTACTGTTACACATTAAAATGTGTAGCTTGTTATGCATTTAGTTAAGTTAAGTTAGGGTTATTATAGGTAAAGCTCAGTGGTGGCGATAAGGGGGACCCTGCCCCCTGTACCCTTGGAAAAAATAAATTACGACATATACGTTTTATTTATGTGTATAGACATTCAAAGCAAAAGACTACGTGTATCGAAATGATGTTACTGCTTGTTGTTTGGACTATTGTCTTAATTGAAATAATTGTAAACTATATTTTCACATGGAATTATATTAAAATCAGATTTAAAATGATAAAAATAGTACCCATTTTGAGTAAAACATACTAAATATTACATGCGCTGTGCGAACTGCGAAGCTTATCTCTTGTGGTGAAAGTATTTCCGGCGCGATGAGTCACTCGGCACTGAGGAGATCAAACACAACGAAATGCAGTTCAGTTGTTCAGTTCTCAGAAGTGCTTTGCATCTCCGCGCGATAGGAGTATTGCATTCGTTTCACAATTTAGTGCCGCAAATGTGTTAACCGTCAAAATAAGCGTAAGCGATGAGTTATCAGTTTGATAAGTTATCAGTTGACTATAATTGATGACCCAATATCATTTGAAGTAAAAGTTTTCAATGCAACACTATATATTGATAATAGCGCAGCTACAAATGAGATTCGAAGGATTGCGTTGTTTGATGGGTTTTCATTCCTGATGCCTCAGAATTTAGTAAATTTATCACAAGAGACAATAGTAGAGACAAGTAAGGATCTTTCCACATCACTGAATGACCAAGTAATATTCTTAAGTTTTTCCCAACATAAATTATTAAGTCATATAAGAAGTACCATGGCCCAAACACGGTTGAGTGACTTGGTACGGTTAAGAATTGAACATGATGAAATACAGAATACTAATAGACTACTCATTAGAGCAGCAATAGGCAGTTTTTGCTAAACAATTTAAGAGCAAAACAATTGCATTATCATTTGAGGAATAGTTTGTAGATAAAATTCCATCTTCGGAAACGATGATTTTTATTTTGGAAATGTTAAACAACAAAAACCAGTGAACAATTTGTATTCTTTTTTTTACTTATAATTTTTAAATCATTATGATATGAAACTTTATAATTTATAATGAAAAAGTTGTAGTATATTTAAAAACCTTTAAAATGAGGCTTTGTAAGTCTTAATCGATGCCTTTTTGTCTGGGAAATATAACAAAAAACACGAACAAATTTAACTTTTTTTTATTTATAATTTTGACATTTATTTTGAAAGTTAAAGTTTGGAATTGTGTAAAATGACAGTTCATGGCATATAGATTAATTACGCACAAGGTGGGCCTTGTCGGATATATAGATTTTACATAATAACTGTGTAAACAAGTTGGAGCTTTATTTTAAAAAAACACATATAAACGAATTGTTACGGCCGATTTACATTTTTCAAACGGATTATGAACGTAGATACTATGAGCTTCAAATCTTATATTTAATATTTCCGTAAAAGTACTGAGAATATGGTAAAAAGTGGTCCCAAACACGTCCCTAAACGCGCGCGCATGGTTCAGAGTCAAGTAGAGTAGAGTTGGTGGGGGAACTTCTCCGTCGAAACAAGAAACTCAAACAAAAATGGTTTTCTCAACAAAAACAACCAATTATTGTTTGAAATCCGTGTTTTAGTAAACAAAACACTTTCCCATTTTGAGTCTGTAGATCAAAGGAAAACAAGTTTTTTTTTTTAAACAGAACTGTTTTTAAAACTGTCCGTTTGGTGGAAACCCAGTAACTCCAGTGGTTTACGCAATGCCTTACAGAAGCGGAGAAGTTGCCTCACCAACTCTACTCTACTTGACTCTGACGTATATAAACTTCATAACTCCGAGAAACACTCGTCTTGCAATAATTATTTCAGACAAAACTATATTGGCGTTGAGCTAAGTTTTCGCAGCGGCAGTTAACCTCTTGTCGCATGGAGGCACCATTTGGTGCCAGATATTGTTTCTTATATAAATATTATATTAAAATTATTAAAGTCATATATACAATATTTGTTGACATCAGCTGTTGTAGAAACTGTCAGCTGGCTGCATAGAGCTTTTTGTTTCTATTTTGTTCTTGTCGTTTCTACGGAAACATAGTTAGGCGAATTCTGAAGATTTGTTATATTTGTTGATTATTTATAACGTTCTGATCGTTTTTGCTAAGCCTTTCATTAAATTCAGCTGCTCATCTGCAGGAATGTGTTGCGTAGGTTTTGTTGTTGGTAATTGTTTGGTTTTTGTTCGCTCTTATTTTTGTAACCTGACCTACAAAAACTATTGTTTTTTACAACTAATTAACTGAAACTATATTTTCTAAGATGGTTGCTATGGTAATGAATGTAAATGCATTCAAGAAACGTGCGTTGGTTCAATATAGGCCTAACCTAAAATTGTATTTCTATGCTACTGATCTGAATCATAATAACTGTCTTATAGCTGCGAGTGATCAATCGCACTTTCACCATGTTTACACTTTAAAATCAAAATGTTGCAAAATCATTTCTTAGTGAACATCTATGGGCCCATAGAACACACTTTAAAAATTTATTAGTTTTTTAACTTCTGTAGTTTCTACTATTCGTTTGTTATATATGAGTCAGGACCTGATCAGGATAAAGCCGCTTATATTGCTTGCACAGTTAACTGAATCCACCAGTTTCGCATAGAGATTAAAACACAGTGCAAATAAACAGCTGTTAGTTTTAATTAACCTACATCTTAAAAGATCCAATTGAATTTAATGTTCGAATCATAATGTAAAATATTTGTAAATAAACTACATAAATGTGTACAGTTTCCTGAGATTGCATTGATTTTATTTTGTCTTAACAGAAAACATATTCCAATAAAGCAACCTTGTGTTAAAAAATTAAACTGTTGGATTAAGAGGGTTAACCTGCATGAAATTAAAACTTTCAGTGAAATATACACATTTTGGATATTGGCAAATAAACATTGCCTACAGGAATCTTTACAGAATAGTACAGAACCATCAACAGGGGTAACTTTGGCACTTAAGGGTAAGTTTTGCCCAAGTCTTGAAAAATATAGTTTGATCTACAGTTAGTTACCAAATAGAGCTGTCGACTTTGTTCTTATGATAAACATTAAGAGTAACGTTTTCAAAATGCATGTGTATTACTTTTGAAGAATGTTTAGTTTCCTTATATGTTATCCCAAACTCATTGAATAGTACCAGTGCATGAACTTATAATTATAATTGGGGTAATATTGTCGGAAATCATATTTGCCTTAGCTTTTATGACATTTTACTTATGAGACAATGTTACCCCAATTAAAGACAAGATTGGCCCAAATTTTCAAAAAATCTAAGAAATAGAATAAATACGTGCTGAGTTTTAAAACCAGTCAATTTACACTTTGAAATTAGCAGATTTAAAAAAGTACAAAGAAGTTAATTATATCTTTACGAGGAATATAAGGCAATTTATGTGAAGAAATACAAAAAATGGGCCAAAGTTACCCAGTTGACCAGTACGTGATCAGCCAGTCTTTATTGCACGTGCAATAGTAAAATATTTCTGTTAGTTTATAAATAAAACAACTCAAAAATTATTGTGGAAGAAGAGAGCACAATGGTTGGCGTCGTGAGTATTATCGCGTAGTTAACTAATATTACATTAGTAGAAACTCTACTATTTAAAAAAACTAGTGGCTTGTAGGGGCGATTGCCCCTATATATTGTAGTAATTTTATTAAGTAAATTGTTAGTCTCATGATTCACCGTACCTTAAATTATCATTAAAAATTTGTGAATATAATACGCACAATAATTCTTACATACCTGCGTAATTTATTTTGATGTCTGCTATGTTTAAAACTAAGATTTGAAAGCACTGTGCAAGCGGTTTATTATCTAAACATTTTAATGGTAAGACAACTAAGGAAACATTTTTTCAGTACTCTTTATGGATATTAACTAAATATGTAAATAAATGTATTTGGATCTATTAAAACATTTTAATGGTAAGACAACTAACGAAATTTTTTTCAATACTCTTCATGGATATTAACTAAATATGTAAATGTCTTTGAATCTATTAAAAATGAACTTAAAAAAACGCAATGATAATGTCATCTTCAAAATTTTAAATTTCTAATATTATGACAACAAAATTTCTCTGTAAACAACATTTATTGTATACTGTCCATTTTGGTCGCTTCCTTGATCTTTACTTGGATGTATTATGATTTTAACGTCATCTGGCCGCTTTACCCGGCTGAAGGCAACATAAAGTTGACCATGTGCAAACACTAGTCTCTTCAAATAAATACCAACTTTTGTAAAAGTTTGGCCTTGCGCTTTATTTATAGTAATAGCAAAAGCTAATCGCAATGGGAATTGAATCCTTGTAAACTTAAAGGGCATATTAGGATCTGTAGATATTAGTTTTATTTTTGGCATAAAAATTATGTTCCCTTTTCCTACTCCAGTAATTACTTCTAATTTTATACTTTTTTCAGACAAACCTAACACAACCATTCGTACTCCATTAACTAATCCAGATCCAAGGTTCATATTTCTTATGAGCATCACTATTGAACCTACTTTTAAAACTAACTTGTGTGGTGGCATTCCTGATGGTGTTATTGAATTTATAAACTCGATTGGTACGTTTAATCTCTCTGTAGGGTCTTCTGAAACTACCTCATCAATACTGTAATATTCTTTGGAGTCTCCTTCGATGATTTGTAAGACTTCTTCATTTAAATTGTCACAATGTTCGTTTAAGGGACATACTATTATTTGATTAGAGTAGTTTTTAATATTTTCTAGAGTTAATGAGTCGCCATAAACATGTTGTACAATTGTACGACCAAAGAGAACAAAATTATCAGGAATGTCGATTGCCGATGTTGCCCTATTGCTTTCTAAGGTTCCATTACCTAACCGTAAAAGCCAATCACAAAATGTAGTTTCATTTTGATTTGCACGCATGTTTTTTTTCAAATGCAATATAATTACATTTTTCCAAATTTTACTTCTCTGGAGTCATTCTTCAATTATCTGTACCTTGCTAGAAAGTGGCACCACAGGTAATACTTGCCTAAAGGTAATACCTCCAAAAAGTACTACTTTACCTCCCATTGGTACCTTAAAGAGATTATGATCCTTACTTTTCATGATATCTCTCAATAGACGATCAATGCAATCAACAGCAGTGGCTGGAACCATGGATGCTTCATCCATTATTATAACTGCAGAATCGCTCAAAGTAGTTGCTTTTTCAGAATTTACCTTAATCATTGAAACAGATGATTGCTGTACAGGTACAGGGAGACCAAACAAACGATGAAGCGTGGTTCCTCCCTCTAAAAGTAATGCCGCTATTCCAGTCCATGCACATGCCAATGCAATCTCACCTCTTCCTCGGATTATATGTAGAAGACACGAATATACAAATGTTTTACCACTTCCACCTGGAGCCTCTAAGAAAAACAGTCTTTCTCCTGTATTACCTGATATGGCATTGAGAATTCGATCAACAGCAGTTTTTTGTTCATAATTAAGTTTTGAGTACATTTCGGCACCTCGTACAGACTCTTCATCTACGTCATAATAGATATTCAAAAGGTTTATGTTTCGAGGTACTGGTAAATTGAGGCTGGCACAATTAAATCCGTTTTCTCTAAGAATGGTGTCTATTTCTTGCAAAGCTGCATTTTCAGCCTCATCTACATTCATTTCATGGAAGTCCTCTATGAATTTGTCTTTAAAAGAAGTCCAAAGCGACAATGGAGATGTCGGCTCACAGAAACAACAAATGTATGTGAATAAATCTCGTAAATGTTTAGGCATTTTACTATTTTGTAATTCCTCTAAACAACGATGCCACTCTGCATCATCGTGAAGGAGTCCCCTTGCAACTGCAGCTTCTTTAAAATAGTTATATGTAATTCCATTGTAAACTGGTAGATCAGCAAATGATGTAGCCCCTTTAACATGTAGAAGTAATATACGTAAGTAAAATCTGTTTTGATCGTTTGGTGCTACGCTGTACAATCTGCCTATTACATTTGATCCACATCTTTGTCGACGTACCCATTTCTTTGTAACAAATCTGTAGTGCTGTGGAATATCTACATATAAATATTGTCGTGCATTAGGATCTCGACTGTTTAAATCAAACCATGCTGTCAGTGTTGTATGATTTTCCGCCGAAGTTTGAAGAGCTTCCTCCTCATTTCCAGCACTGAAATAAACATTGTGATGTCCTTCTTCATGAA
The DNA here is from genome assembly GCA_018207615.1 of Philaenus spumarius. Taxonomy (NCBI): domain Eukaryota; kingdom Metazoa; phylum Arthropoda; class Insecta; order Hemiptera; family Aphrophoridae; genus Philaenus; species Philaenus spumarius. The sequence goes on along the minus strand of JAGFPH010004562.1, from coordinate 90,936 downwards.
CAGCTAAGCGAATTATTGTATGAGATTGTTCGTGCATTTTATTTGAGTGTAGTCGCCAAATACCCTCATGAGAACTAACATACCGCATATTGGCAAAGCGGATTGTTTCATCAAAGTTGAGCTTATCATTTTGTACACTATTTACAAATTCTAAGCAAGCTGAGTCATATCCTTTATATACATATTTAAATAAGTATTTTACTGATCGGACACTCGAGCAAACTTCAACGTTTTTATATTTCATCAATATACGGATTATATGGCACAACATCTCTACTGTCAACCAGGTTAACTCCCTTTTGGGCTGTGATATCATTGTTTTGCCGACAGTAAAGTGGATATTCATTGCTGTTCTCAACTGTTTCATCCAAGAACTCTTTAGGATATTTTTTTGAGCATTTTCCATCCTTCATGCAAGGTGCATTGATATTTCGCACTCCGCATGGCCCATGAATCATGTTCCGTACAACAATGTCATGAAGCCTTGGAAACACATTGGGATTAGGTAACTCTGCACTAACACATTGGTCTATTTGGTCTGGTTCACGAATTTTTGATTCTTCGTCAAGGATTAGAAGCATATGACAATGAGGTAAGCCACGTTTCTGGAAACACATAAGCAATAACATTTCCAAACACGTTTTACTTTAGTAGATCGCTTTTTAATTCATTCAGTTTGCATCTGAATACTCTAGAAACAATGTCTGGGCGATCAGCTGGAGTTTCATTTTCTTTTAGTGAAGAGAGTATTTCTGTCCATTTAGGGTTGCATGTCATGGTTATAAACAGATCTGGCTTACCGTATTTTTGCACAATAGCCATTGCGTCTTGATATCGCTGAGTCATGTTACGTGGACTTCCTTCAAATGATGATGGCAAGACAACAATTTTACCCACAGTGACGTTTTCTAACTGTGCTCTGTTCAAAACAAAATCTTGCAATCACGGTAATGTTCAACTCTGAGTTGTGATTGGTGTTGTCTTATATAATTGAGTCTAGCACTTTCCATTCTCGTGTACAAATCGACAATATATTGTTGAAATAATTTTTTTGCAGCATGGATATTTGAGAATCCTACCCGAACAGCAAGTCTATAGCACGCAAACTGTAACATAGTGAGTTTTTCGCGCATTCTTTGTCTTCGTTGCCCATTGTGAGTCATTTGTGGATCCCATCCGGGTTCTCCATTTGGAAATAATAGAGGATATAGCATTGGGTCACAATGTGGGCTCAATACCGATAAAAGCTTAGGTCCACTTTGGTGGTTATATACTACTACATAGCGATTGTGCGGGGGTTCACCTTCTTCCGAATTAAACACTCCGGCAATTTCATCTGCGGTAGGTTTGTTGAATCGCCTCAGATCCATAGAAATGTTTTCAACAAATCTAAGTACAATGTTTTGATTCCCTTCATTTGTCATCATTTCGGAAGCTTTTCTGTAGGATTGTGAATAGGGGTTATCTGATAATATGTCCGATAATTGTGTCACTATTTCCAATTCGAGTTCACTATTTTCCACTCTTTGTAGTCTAAGATTATTTGCAACTGCAGTATCAATGAAATATAACTGTTCATATGAAGGAGCTTGTCCATCAATTGGTAATAAGTCTGAAATATAACGGTGGATTTGGCCCTGAACTTTAAAGCAATATGGTCCGTTACCTGGTATTTCATTTTGTTTAGCCGAGAGGGATGCAAATGCCATAGCGCTATTATACTGTCTTATATTTTTCATAAAATGGTGATTATTAAATAACTGTTGCAGCTCATTGTTATTTTGAGGCTGTGGTAGATGTATTAGGCCATTGTGGCAGCAAGAGTTGTAGTGTCCATTCGTTGATTCATCAGTGAAGTGCAATGCACCACAATGCATGCACTCATTGTTCATTGATCCTAGGTTGTGCATTGCTAACTCATTTAAAAGTGGTTATCTATACATAGGAATATCTTCCTGATCATCCAGCTGCTCATTTCTTCTTCTTGCATTAATATCACGCCGAATCTGGCTCCTGTTGTTCTCATTTCGAGGAACAATACCTCTGCGTGGTGGCCTACCTCTGAGTGGTGGCCTTCCGATGATATTCATTACTGTGAAAGCAATTAACAAGACACTTACACTTACACGTACATTTACTAATTTATTACCTAAAGTTTAAAAGTGTAAAATTTTTTTCAAAAGCTTTGATTCTAATTTTCACTTTGTTTATTAACTTCACGACCATTTAAAAACAAAACTAAATATATCACAAAAATGCACATTCAGGTGTGGTTATGATTTTTCCAATTTATATAAAATCAGCTGTTTTGACAATAAGAGATATAAACTGATTTAAATCTAGATTCCCATGCTATTTAAATGGGAAATATTGTATTCCGTAACAACTATTTAGTGCATAATTGAGAAACTTATGTAGGCTATATATAAAAATAAATCTAGTGAATCCCGGTGAAAAAACACAGGCGGATTAATTATATACACATCAGAAATACATAATGTATACAAAATATATAGATACTACTGTATTTAAACAACATACTTTATCTAGGCCTACGTAATTATGCAGACGGGGATTTTTAACTCGGTAAATGTGTACAATTAATTATAAAGACAATAAACGTGTAGGAATATTTGTTAAGATTTTGTGTTTATGTATATTATTATATATATTTAAAGAAAGATAAAAATATTATCTTTTAATTGCCTTTTGTTTCATATTGATAGATCAAATGATTTAGAAGTTATTAATATTATAGGCCTAGGCTATATTATTGATCGAAGTTGTAAACATAAACCCAAAGTATAATCTACGCTAGGTTTTGTTTGCGTATTACAGATGAGGTGAAATCAGCTGTTATATTATTAAGTTAAACGAATATTCATTTCTTCTTTAAATGTCACTCCACATACACTCGCTTTTATAGGAGTTGATAATGAAGAAATTATTAATGGAATATGTTTGTATGTTATACCATAGATCATGAATAATAAATAGATCTTGCATCCATACGGGGGTTGTGTGCCGGAAAAAAGGTGTTCGCGAAAATAGTACATGTTCGCGCCGCGAGGTAGCGCTAGGGAGAAAGCATTGTAAGCATTGGTGTTTCCAACCAGCTTCCTTCGTTTCCCCAATAGATAGCGCCAAAAAAGTCGAATTTCCAGTAGAACAAAATATTGCATTGGATCGGAGTTCTATTAGGTTATCCAAATACAATGGTTATACTAAGATGTACGAATGTTTCCGAAGTTAAACGAATGTGTACATAAACTTCTATAAACTTGGATACATAAATATATTATATTGATAATAAAATAAAGTATTTATATAACAGTTTATAACCTCAATACAAATCTTATAACGTATTATAGGCTACATTAGTTCTTTAACTCATATTTAGAAAAAAATTATCTTCGCAATACTTATATTGATTGAAGTTGTAAACATAACCCCAAAGTATAATCTGCGCTAGGTTTTGTTTGCGTATTACAGATGATGGGTAAAATCAGCAGTTATATTATTAAGTTAAACGAATATTTATTTCTTCTTTAAATGTTACACCTGATTTACACCTGTATATGCCCATGCTATTTAAATGGGACTTATTTTATTCCGTAACAAACTTTTGGGACACAATTAAGAAAAATGAATATTTTTCCCCAAAACTTCATGCCCAGACCTCTAAAATGAGACCTCTCCCAGCTTCCTACGACCTACCGTTCGCTCTGAATTTCATTTTCAAATTTGGGCTTACGGAATTAAATATATAGATGTCTATTTATTTATTTCTTAAAATTTAAAAGCAATATTTAAACCGAATTTTACTTCCTCTTTTCGCGTTTAATACATCTACATAATTCCAAAGTCATAATACTAACACATCTACCCCTTTATACCTAACAACTTTATTGCCTATAATATAAATGCGTTTGTGTAATCAGACTTTATCTAGATTGCCTATGAATACATAGCAACCATTTAAATATTAAATTACCTACAATGTCGTGTAATGTTTTACCGTAAGTGTTCACATATAAAGCCGGCAATGGTCTGACCTATTTTAATACAAATGCTAGAGATCGGCCAATTCCATCCACTTCGGTTTGATTGCTTGTATGCTTTAACCAATCCTGTTAGATTTGAAACAGGCGTGTAATTTTTGATATTTAAATTCAGACGTGATATTGTTTTTCAAGTTCGGACAATATTTGAACGATTAGTTTTACTATTCTACCGTGGAAAATTGTGAAATTTTAAATTGGTTTTTAAATAATGGCGATATATAATAGGTGCTGTGGATACAAATTTAGTTAAAAGTAGCTTGTTTTAGTTTTTTAAAGTTAATACTTCTTTGGGCGAGATGGGTATCTATGTATTCTTCTTTGGGAGCGTTAGGTAGCTATATTGGAAATGGGTATAAAACTCCGGCTTAGCTCCACGTCACGCTGTACCCAACAATGTATCGCGTACCTAAACTGACGCGAAGCTGAAGAGACAAGGTTACGCGCGCACAGCATAGGTAAGTATGTACTGTATATTGTATTTTTTTCTGTATTTAACGGTTAGTTTGTGTATATAAATATAAATGTATTATGTTCATTATTTTTAACTGGTAAATGTGTACAATCATTATAAGGATTATAAAACTGTAGACCTGTTTGTTAAAATTTTGTATTTATATACGTTAGTTATTTAATTTAGAATTTAGGATTTATTAATATTATAAAGAATAAATTAATAATCGATTATGTTTATATGTTATACGAAGATGTACGAATGTTTCCGAAGTTAAATGAATCAGAATTCTTCTTTAAATGCGTATAAATGAATGCATTGATATAAGGTTGTGTACTGTATTTATATTCATTTTATGTAATAACTTCTGTCGGCCAGTCCCGTTCGGACTGCCTACGTTTTTTTGTTTTAAATTAGGCGTAAACTCATTTCTGTGTAACATTGGATTTTTAAAACTAATCCGAAGTTACTTTCTAAGTTCGACAATATTATTTGTTGAGTTTATCTATGGGTTTTGTGTCATAAAGTGGAAGATGGTTCTATTTTAAGAATTTTGAAATGTGTATATACGATTATCTATATAATTCATATAAGGTCAACATTTATGAGGTCACCGAACTACAATTATTATAAATAATCAAAAAGTTGTGTTTCATCAATGGTACTTTAAAAATGTAAAGTCTGTTTCTCCTCAAACACCCAATTTTGGTAATGATGAATAAGCATTTAAAATTCATGCGAACAAGTAATTTATACTTGTGTATTTTTGGGGTTTGTTTTTGTAAGTTCGTTCGAATTTTAAGTAACTTTTCATGCTATAACT
>JAGFPH010004562.1:71800-85588 GCA_018207615.1 Philaenus spumarius | reverse complement strand
TAAGTTCGTTCGAATTTTAAGTAACTTTTCATGCTATAACTCAAGCTGACAAATAAATTCATCTTTATTATTAACAACAAGAAAATATATTATGAAAATGCTACCATAATCCCTTTATTAATCCATTTAGAAGTATCCAAATTATTATCTTAATCATTCGTAAGAAAAAAACAGTTCTTTTTTCTTTGATAAGTTGGCTGCTTTATGTTTATTTCTTCTTCCTGATAATACTTTTTTCTTTCTGGTTAATGTGTATACTTTGTTATTGAGAAAAAATTGGAAATTTCTGCGATAAACCTTCTCTGATAAATAAAGTATTCTTTTATTCATAAAAGTGTTCTTGGAAGCCTAATATTCTGCCTGAGATTTATAAAAACCATTGATTCCGATCTGCCTATTAGCTTTAAGGAATACATCTACCTGTTCTTCATTTGTTACAAGAATGTATCGCAAGAACACTTTGATCGATTATTTAATCTGGCTATCTTCTTTATAAGAAAATGTATAATAAATCTATCTATGTTTTGTGAATAACACTTCGATACCTATTCCTACTTGTCTTCTGGAACTGTAGGCTAAATATATTGTTAACAATCGTTCAGATAATTTGTATAAGATTTTTATATTCTTTATCTTCAAAGTTACAATAGCAGATTTCCCATTATTTGCGATAAATTATTTAAAGAAACATCATTTCTACAAGGTAAGCGTCAGGTTTTTATTTAGTAATACATAAATAACTATTTGATTATGATAATAAAAGAGAGATGCAGCATTTAGATTTTACTAAAAAGCAATCTATAAAGAGATTTACGACACGCAGTTCTGTGTCTGCTTAGAGGTACTGGTAAACATATCTAAGCGTAGTTAACAGGTTTCCAACAAAACTTTGGTAATTAATTTCTCTGACTATTCTCTGACTTTCAATAATATTTTTCTCAACTTCCCGTCTTACTCACACCATATTTAGAAATTATTTTACTACAACATTTGCATTATATTTTAATAACATTAATTCTACTGTAAACATTTCTATCTTCTCCTCTTAAGTAATACTCCTTACATCCCCACAAAAGAAAGACAAAGAAAACAAGTATATATTAGTAATCACATTAGTACAAGTACATTTAATTTTAAAATGAATGTTTGCTAATTGAGCTATAAATTAATGTTTTATTGTACAGTTTTTACGTTGATAATATAAATATTATTACGAACAATATTCAGAGGAAGCGGTACATGTTCACTTTTCAGTGTTTAATTTCCCCGAGTGGCTGAACTTACACCACAAATTCTGTAATTAGGAGCCTCAATCAATCCTAAAATTCAAGTTTTAGATTTCACCAGAACAAACTAGGCTCACTTGAATATAAAATACAGATTATTATAACATTTCATTTTAAAATCTCAAATTTTAGAATCACACCATTTTGTTTTTTTTTATAAAAATTGGCTTAAATTATCCTTTAAAATAAGGAACATGTGTGGTATATTTAGTACTTTTTAACAAAAGTTCATTTTTAGAACATTTCAACAGCTAGAGTTACAGCAAGCTGGAGCACAGAAAGACTGGCGCAATGATATGAAACAATTACCCTGACTTTTGCAAGTTCCCTAATCTTCCCTGGCTCACGGTTTTCTCGAATTCAAACTAAGCAACTCTCTTTGTCCAATTTTTGAGCTGTGTCGTAAAAAGCAAACCCCGTTTTCATAGTAAAATCTACATTACAAAATCAATAAAGATATTAATCTATTTCAAATGAAAGAAAGAAACCGTAATCAACCATTTTTCAGGTTGATCTTACGACACTACAACCCATGCTACCATGTACTTTTGAAAAATTAAGAAGGAAAGTGTTATTGTAAGAGATTCGTAAAATGTAGGTAATATACTCTTGAAAACCTTTTCTATATAACTTTTTATTTCTAACAATTCTCATCCTTATTGTGTTAATGTAACATTTCAACACATATACGAACTCAATAGATATCGGAAACTTTTGTATAACTATCACTGAAACTTCTTTCGCTTACAGTTTTGAAATTATTTCATAAAGGAAAGCTTATAAGTTTCATCAAAATCGGATCGAAAGTTTTTGAGCTAAATCATCTCATTCAACTAAAGTAATTGATTAACGCTAATATAAATTAACGTGAGCGTGAATTATAACTCAAATAATAATTGTTGAGGAGGTCAAATCAAAAGAGGCACTTTAGTTTTTCACATGAAAAAAAATCTTTCTTCTTGGCCTAAAGGCGTAAGTAGATTTCGAACTTCCCATAAGCTAAGCATTAAAGAAGTTATTCGCTCTTTGCGCACAATAAAAGTTTCTGGCAAAAACTTTTGGTTTTTAATAACAATTTATACAATCGTGCCTACTAAGATTGTATGTTCTGCGAATTAATTTTGTTCAGTCCTTTCTATAAGGGTTGCTAGTCTCAAAAATTGTTACCTACATGAACTCTAGATAATAATCGGGAATTTTGTAGAACGGATTTCATACTGTGCCTACAAAATAAGTTATGATTTTTTTTACTTTACTTTCAATCCCTATTTTGTCCACTCCTTGAACTAAGTGTTGTAGTCATACAAAAAAGTTGCAAACAAAGATAATTTTCAACCGTTTTGAACGGGATCGACTAATATTGTATCTACTAAGAAATTCGTTGATTTGTTGCTAAGCGATATTATAATTTTGGTTAATATTTCTTATTATGTTTCATACGTCAGGTTTAGATAATATTTAGAAGGGTTACAACAATTCTGATCTGATTTGATGCCGTAGTTATGTATGTTTTGGCTTTCGATTTGTTCAACCATTGCGCAAAGACTTGCAATTATTAAATACAAAAATTAAAATCAGACAAATTTTTTTAGTAATATTTAAGATATTTACAACCATTTTAAACTTGCTACATATTGGTTACACTAAAGGAGTAGTCCATCTTTCATCTGTGAATTTGCTCAGGCCTTGGGTAGGTTATGACAAACATTGTTTCATAATTTTGTTTATAAATAATAGAAGGGTTAAAAAACTTATTTATACTGTAGTTACTAAGAGAGTTACGATTTAATTTTTTCTCAACCCCTTTTTTCCTCTACATGGACTAATGGTATTTTTTTATAAAAAAACAAATTTTAAAAGCGATTCTTTTAACTACTCTTAGGATGTATAATAACCTTAAATGAATGCAATATTTTTTACATTGAAGAAATTACAGTGTTTTTAAAATTTGTTTAAAACCCTAAATTTCTTGTGGTTTTGTAGATTTCGACTAATAACGAACTCGACCAAGATTTTCTACCTTTCCACCTACTTATATTATAGCAGTACGTAAGTAACTTGTGCAAAATTACTGCAGTTGTGATCAGAAAACAGATATGTTATCTATACTAATATTATAAAGAGGTAAAGTTAGTTGTTTTGTTTGCTTGTTTGTTTCTATGTAGGGGGTAATCTCTGGCACTACAGAACCAATTGAAAAAATAGTTTTACTAATAATAAGATACACTATCCCTGAGTAACATAGGCTATAATTCATTTCGATAAAAACCATTTTTTAATTCAATATTTGTAAATTTAATTGGAAAAAAATTCTTAGTTTAGGCCTATAATGAAAAACCAACACATTTATTTACATTTATTACCATAGCAACCAATAGAATAAAATAACATAATATAGCGGTTTGCTCCAATATTTCCATTAACAGCTGATTTCAAAATTTGAAGCAATTATTTTTTTATTTCTAGCTTTTAGGTTATGGTTTTAAAGTGTAGACCTGCGCCTTGCTGGTTCTTTCAACCGTTATAACTGCTGTTATAAAATATAAGAAATAAAGTATTTCAACTTTAATTTGAACATTTAACATTATTTACCATCTTAGTTTTGAAGTTATTATTAATCCTACATCTTTATTGTAAATAAAACATACCATATTTATGTTTTTATAAGGTTCCATTGGGGGTTGGCGTGCGGAGCACGCAGGGGATTCCTTAGTACTATATATACAGAGTAAGGCAAAAGTCTGGAAACAGCTTAATATTTCAAAAAGTACGAGTCTTATGAGACAGAAATTAAAGCATTTATTCACAACCATAAAAGAACCACTTTTTGGTGAGTGACATTTTTGACCGCCATCTTGGATCCGCCATCTTGGAATGAACTTAATTTTTTTAAATGGGAAGGTGGTCATGTGATACATCATTTCGATTTCAAGAGAAACCCAACGGTGAAATTTGCACATCCAAATTTTTAACCGATTCAAAATGGCGGCCAAAACCAACGAAATCGTGTTTTCCGATTTTGCCCCATTTTGCTGTACTATTAAAAAAAATAATTATGCTTCTTTTTAAATTCATAATTAAATAAGCTTTCAAACGATATGCCACACAACGATATTTTTGAAACTTTTTAGTTACAGCCATTTTGATTTTTTCAAAATTGATTTCGAGTTGTTCAACCAAATACAGTTGTGTGTCATATCGTTTGAAAGCTTATTTAATTCTAAATCCAAAAAGAAGCATAATTATTTTTTTGAATAGTGCAGCAAAATGGGGCAAAATTAGAAAAAACGATTTCGTTGTTTTTGGCCGCCATTTTGAATCGGTTAAAAATATGGATGTGCAAATTTCACCGTTGGGTTTTCTTGAAATTCTACATCGAAATGATGAATCACATGACCACCTTCAAATTTAAAAAAATGAAATTCATTCCAAGATGGCGGTCTAAAATGTCAAACTCACCAAAAATTGTTACTTTTATGGTTGTGATAACTGCTTTTATTCCTATCTCATAAGACTCGTACTTTTTGAAATATTAAGCTGTTTCCAGACTTTTGCCTTACTCTGTATATGTGTGTATATAGAGGTGTTTTCCAAATCGTAAAATGGTTGTAACGACTAAAATAAATACTCATAAATATTCCTAAAAGCTCGATTTCGTTTTACACCACTGACTCGGTGTACCAAAGAAAGTGATCAAATTAAACTCTGTAGACATAAATTAAGCAAATATAAGTTATATAACATACTTTACTGTTTATCGTTTATTGGCACTGGCAATTAAATCGTTGAGATAGATTGTGTTGTACTATAAGGTACCCACAGTTCCTGGTGTACCCAACAATCGCCCTTGACCTATAGACGACTTTTGTAATGGATGTTGTGTGACAGGACATACAACTTTCCCTTCGTACTGTAGATCTAATATTTCCAGAGTTCTCGGCCAAAATTTTATCTCCCCAACTATTTGCCTTCATTCAGTAACTAATTTATTCACTTAGACTATTATAAGTTGAATTTATAAATTAAGTTCTACAGATCTTTCCAATTTTTCCATATTACAAAGACTATTTATTTGGATGACACAAATGTTTGTTATGTGTAGAATAGAGAAGAAGATTCAAGTTGCGGCGAACATAACTTGCCACTTGACATACTTAACTTGACTGTTGTGGTTTATAGACACTTTACGCAACTGGTATTATTGGCATTGACATTTCTTTGCCAAGGTTATAATGTAATCGACTGTATAAATACATCTACCAACTTAATTTGGAAATATCGTGGAAGATATGATCTGTTTCTGAGTTCAAACTTATCTCTTGTGTGGAGTCAGTATTTAAATGTCTTGATTGCTTCATAAGATACAGGAATTTATTTTTATTTTACCTTCTCACAACCTCTACAAAATTAACGCTAAAGATATGTTTGAAGTAATTGTTTGTAAACCCGTTCTTGATTTATATAATACTATCGGATATGTGAATCAAAGTAATTTAGTGTTTGGAACTCTGTGAAACATTATGTACACGTCTAACCAAAGTAATAAAATGTGTTTTCAATTATAACATTGAACGAAGTATAAACGAACTGTTTACGATTTTGAGGATTTGATGGAATTATAGAAAATACAGTTATAACAACAAAAATTAATTCGATTTTTTAAAATTAAGTTATATTTAATTTTTTTTATTTACAATAATAATACAATTTAAAATAGTTCTCTTAATAAGCTAAAACAAAAATTACAATTTATGTTTACTTATATGCAAGATGGTCCATCTGAAAGATTAAGAGCTAAGTTGCAAACATAACACTAAAGATATAATCTAGGTTTTAAAGTTTAGAATTGTTGAAGCTAATCATGTGATATAAATTTGCAAAATTTGCCTACAACAGCAATGTTTTACTCAACTGTAGTTCGAGTTTCCAAAACTGGCCGTCATTTTAAAAACTATTCGTAAAAGGAGGTATGACTGATGTAATCAGCTCTTGCACATTTGAATCAGTGCTTATTAGTGACAGCTGATTGTATACCTAATTAAGTAACATGTCATTTAAAATAGAAGCTATTTTATATTCCTTGTTATTTAACTAGCAACAATTTGAATACATATAAAATTGCTAATGCACTGCCAAATGAATCAAAACAAAAATAACTTTTGCGTTTTTTATCGTTTGCCTAATTTAATTTGTCAGGCAATATAGTTATTGAGATGTAGGGAGTCTGTTAAGTATTATTGTACAATTATGCTGTTTCTAAAAGAAAACTAGAACTATAATGGAAATTGAATTGTTATAGAAATAAAAAAAAACTAAATGCAAAGTGTTAGATAGTTCTTTAATAATTCAGAACTTCGATATTAAAATTCAAGGAAACTTATTATTGTGAGAAAGGTTTTATGGAAAGAAAAGTTTACTACTCTGTAAACTTGTTTACACATTTTGTTATTCCTCAATTCATATTTTCAACAACTTCCACTCTCAAATGGTTTACATAGAAATATTTAACACTTAAACACACCCAAATAAAGCAAACACACAAAATGTTGTGAGAGTATTATTTTGTTAGGAATGTTGTTTCGTAAAATCACTAAAAGTATCCATATGTCTTTTCAGGGCTTTACAGACAGCGGCACGTACAAGGAAGATGAAGTTGACGTATGTTCACTTTCCTCTAATTCCGTTCCTCCTAACCAACTTCCTTTTTGTTTTTGACAAAAGACGCTACAATGTTTTCTAATAAACGTGTCATTTTTAAACGCCAATGAAAGCTGTGTCATCTTTGTATCGAATGATTCCAGTACTACTATTTCAATACAGTGAAAATATTTGTTGGAATAATAACATTTACTATAAGCACATTATAAATAAATACTGAACTTGACTTGTGAGATATACTTGATAGAATAAACTTTGAACACAAAATCTCACAACTAATACGTATAATAACTCAAACGCGTTTTAACGACAAAGTCGCCATCTTCAGTGATGCACGAGCTTCAATAGTCAAACTATAACTATTATTACAGTACTGAGTTATAGTTTGACTATTGTATCTTGTGCACCACTGAAGATGGCGACTTTGTCGTTGAAACGCGTTTGAGTTAGTATACGTATTAGTTGTGAGATTTTGTGTTCAAAGTTTACTTTATCAAGTATAATCACATTTCCTAAAGGGGCTATAAGTATAAACAAAATTATCAATAACCTTTTAGATATTGTATTATCAAAAAATATTAAAAATTATTATGCTTTTCATGCTACGAGATTGAAAATCTACGGTACTTCTGATCGGAATAGTCTACAAGTCCCTTTTGTACAGCATGTTCAAACAAAATCTAGCATCCTTTCAAAATTGTAGTAAGGCATCAAACCTGTGAAGATATCTCACCTATAGCTCTTGAGTTTAAATATTTATTCTATTCATTAGACTCCATCTCACTTTAACTTTGAAGTACATCTATATAAATAAAAATGTAAATGTTCGTTTGTTCAAAATCTTAAATCTCCTAAAGTTCTTCACCGATTGCTTTGACGTTTTGAACCAACTTTGCACTCGAATAAAAGCGTATTTTTATATACTTTTGAGACGTAAAAGAACACAAACTATACCAAATATTTTATATGTTTAAATATAATAATTAAATATACGTTCATTGTTGGTACAGTAATCAGCTGGTTGCTCTAACATTTTCATTAAGTTTTCAATTGTTTTGTATTTCTAACTTTAAGGTTAGGTTTGTATTTAAGTGTAGACATGAGCCTTGCTGGTTCTTTTAACCTTTATTAGCACTGCTGTTATAAAATATAGGCCTACGAAATAATTTGATTCGTATGTTTAACATTATTTACCATCTTGGCTTTGAGGCTATTATGAATCCTACACCTTTATTATAAAGAAAACACAATATATTTATTATGTGCATAAATGCTTATAATAGGGTTGGCGTGTGGAATACGCAGGAGTCTCTCCTAGTATCCTAGTAGTATGAAAAAAAGTTAACAGAAAGTTAATTGTCCAGTCAATATGTACGAGTACATTTGAGGTAGGAAAAATCGGAACTTTCTGAAATTTTGGGGTGTTGTTTAGGTTCAACCAGTAGTGTTAAATCCAAAAGATCGGCCTGATTAACAAATTGCAAAATTTAGGGCGGATGGCAAAGAACCGCGATTTTTTCGGACGGTTTTCAGTTTTTGAACCACAACATTTTTTATTATACAAATTATATCTGCTAGGATCCGTGAAATAAGTTTTAGTACAATTTTCTGCCAATCCTAACGTAACACTTTCACTTAAGTTTGTCGACGCGTTTCGGAGTTCCTCCAATGGAAACGCCTCGACAAACTTAAGTGAAAATGTTACGTTAGGATTTTCAGAAAATTGTACTAAAACTTACATTTTTTTCCTTGCGTCCTGTTTTAGGATAGGTTTGGGGGGGGGTTATAGGGGAGGGTTCATGTAACATTGTACTATGTATAAAAGAACCATAATGTCATTCAATATTATTTAAAATGCAAGGTGCATCGCAAAAACCAGAAAAAAATGCGTTTTTTACCATTTTGGTACATTTTTCACAGTTTTGAACCCCTGTATGTCGGTAAGTATATAGTCTAAATAAAAGTTTGAGTAGTGCAAATTGTAGGACATTTAATGCGAATAGAATGGTGAAAGTCGCAGGATGCGAGAAAAATGTTATAGGCCAAACATTTTTTGTTTTTTGGTCCCCCTGAAATTTGCAATAGATTAATCAGGGCGATCTTTTGGATTTAACATTACTGGCTGGTCACAAACAACACCCCAAAGTTTCAGAAAGTTCCGATTTTTTTCCAGCAACCCCCGAATTTTAGTACATATTGACTGGACTAAAAGTGAAGTTGTTTAAAAACAATTCTTATTTAATCAAGAGGACGAAAATGAAAAAATCTTAAACAATTATTTAAAAAATCATGTAAAAAGTATTAGACTACTGTTTTCTTACAAAAATTATGAAAATTAGTGTAAACAAAGAGCTTAAAGTTAATTTCAAAACAATTTACAATAAAAAGCACAAATTTAAAAACTATTCAGGTACACGTAATTTTTCAAGGAATATTTCTGAAAAAAAAACTTACCTTTTAATGTATTTTTAGATATGATGTGAGCCTGTAATTGTAAATGCTTTATTAAAATATAATTATATTTTCTTTTTTTACGATAAAAATCTATATTTACGTTGAATTAAAATATTAACCTGAAATTTGCATGTCTAATGGTAGGTTATTTATTATCTTATTTATTATGTTAGATATTGCGAGTTCCAAGCTATACAACACAAGCCGCCATCATGTGTATGGTTTTATGAAAAATAGTAAAACAAAAGTAGTTTCTATTACTCTGCACTTCCTTCCCAACATTTTTACATGTAATAAATGTATATGTGTCATACATCTTCATTATGGGAAAACAATGTAAACTATACTTTGTAAGTTGAGTTTTTCGTTTTGATAGATCATGGTGCAAATACAAAAAGTCCTTAATTTTATTTGAAAAACACACTCATAAACATGCAGTGCCTGAGGCTATTATGTTAGAAATATTACATATTTTCCAGGACTCATCAGACCATAATTTGGTAAAACGAGTGTATGCATAAAGGATCGCAAAACCCAAATGAGTCTTTTAACAAGATTATCTGGACCAGAATCCTTAAAAACAACTGTGTTGGAGTGGTAGATGCTATCATTACGTTCAACTGTGGTGCGCTTGGTAATAACTATGTAGGGTTGCTAGAAGTAAATGTGTAATAGGCCTAAAACAAATTGACAATAAAAGGGCTTTAGGTGCCAACAAAGCAGCTTTGGAATGTACACAGAGGAAAAGAAACAGTTGACAAGGAGGGAAGACTGTTCAGTATGAAGCTGGAATGATTTAGCATGATGGACAGGACTTATTTGCACGTGTTTTGGCTTTAAATAAAAATTACATTTTGTGATACACAATAACTATTTTCTAAAAAAAAATTCATACACTATCGAATTTGAATTTTTGTTTTATCTGCAGTTTACAATTTTATTTTAGGGTTTCAACCAAGTATTTAGGACATTTTTCTACTCACGAAGGCGCTGAATAGATGCCAGTTTACGAAATTATAATTAATAATTATAACATTACCTTGTATTTGCGATCTAGGCGTACTGTATATTGACGACTGCGGTTTCGACCTCTCTGGGTCATTTACGAGTCTTCTTAGTACATACTATATATATATATATATATATGTATTATATAATTATTTGTAGAATTTGTTTGTAACTCAATTAACAGTCCCGGCTCACTTGCTGCATCATTCCATTCGCAGCAGAAAAACTCGCTTTGCGATTTTTCATCTCGCCCTTGAGGCCTCGGCCAATAGAATGCGTCGCTTCGCTCGCAACGTGCCAACTTTACCTTTGGGCCTCGGATCGGAAGAAGCCACAAGATAAAACTCTCACTTGGATTTGAACCGGGTACATTTATGGTATTTTACATTTTGATCAATTTTGGGGGAAACCAAGCGAGCTATAAGGTCGTGTAAAAAATTAAATGTGCATAATAATATCCTACATTTATTTTGTTTATTTTGTTAGTTTCTTTTTCGTACTAAAAATCTAAAAAAAAAAGTTACTTCTGTCCAAAAACGAACTCGTTTAAGTGACGTACACAACCAACAAGTGAATCAAATTTGGATCAAATCGCACTTATAATGCGGCTGCTAGAGTGCGAACATGTATACATATAATTTTTAATGACACCTCAAGACGTGTTCTGGGGACCATGAACGGTGCTCATTTACCACTCCCGACCTTAGGCCTCAACATAAGGGTCACTGCAGTATCTCATCTTTCGTATTGAAATTCGCTAAAAAAGTACAAAATATTGTATTTTTAAAATAGGTTAACTCTGTCCAAAAAGGTCTTTTAAGCTCTCTAAACTTATTAGTTTTGTTTAATGGTACCTAAACTTCTTGTTTTTAACACGAGGACTATATGCACTACAAGATCCCCTTAAAATCTAGATACCAGTTAGCTAAATGCTGGTTTCACTAAATAGAGTTCCAACTTGTGTTTCTCGGTTTTTAAACGTACGTACCAAAAATGGAAAAACGAAACTAACTGAATATGCGCGGTGAACATCTGTCTGACATAAATTTTCACTAGTGACGATTTGATACAGAGTACAGACACTATTGCAAATCGAAACTTTTATATTCAATTTCACCTACAAATGATATTAAAGAATCGATCAACGTGCGCCTACGACGCGGACAACGAATAAAGTAATCTACACACGGGGAAATGTATTGCTCAACGCTTACATGCAGTAAGGAAGCAATGAGTTACCTTAATCTGGGACAGATTGTTAGGCTTACAAGAGCAGTTTTGTGTAAGTACATTGGATTTATCAGAGAAGGTTTATTCCAACAGTATAACATTATCTGTAGACTCTTTCGACGATCGGGACAGTAACAAAGCGTACGTATTAACCCGAAAGAAGAAGGGATTATAAGGCAGGAAAATAAGTATACCCAGTTTGGCAAACTTATCAAAGTAAAAATTTTGATTTATTTGATGGCTTACGAATGATTAAGAAATTAATTTGGATACTTCAAAACAGATTTCTTTTGAAAAAGAACGTTATTAGAAGCAATATCATAACGTATTTTGTTTTGATTAATTATACTTAATTTATTTTGTCGGATTGCTAATATTTATTATAATATGGAGGAAGTGAGTTTATTTAAAAAATATTCGATTTAATGTTAAAAATCTCAAGATTATTTCAGAAATCAATGTAAACTTCTAAAGGAGAGATTAGTGCAGAAGAGAAAAGTTAATGTAGTTGAGAGAAGGTAACTGATGTCAGCAGAATAAATAAACGCGTGTTATTGGAATTCACATTTTTTTTAAGGTAACCTCTTTTAGTAAATTATAGTTATTGTACTAAAATACTAAACATTTTTCTTTTAACTCAAGAAAAAGGTGTTCAAAATTTCACCTTGTTTGCCGAGTTTAAAAGTTCAGATAAAAAAAAACTTTGTTTAAATTTGAGTAAACAAGGTCGAGTAAAAAAAAACAAAATGTGCAGAATAACATGTCGTATAAATTTTTTTAGATACAACCCGAAAAGGATAGGAGTCACTTTAATAGATCATCTTTCCATGGAAATTAGCTAATAAAGAACAGGCGTTTGTTTTTCGATTTCTTGCTCTAACCACAATCTTATTAGTATTTCTTTACTAGAACTGGAAATCATTATATAACTCGACCACACAGCTGAACAGCTGACGATACTTGAGCGAATTTACAAAATTAAGTTTATATGTTTTAGGGTTTCAACCAACTATTTGGGAAATTGATCTACTCAAGGCGCTAAATAGCTGTCTGTGTGTATGAAATATTTATTAGAATTTGTTTGCACCTAAAGGTGCGTTTACACGTGCAAGTTTTTAACTATCGAGAGTAAAATTCACAAGTGTAAAGGGTCCTGAGAGTTCTCGCCGAAAGTAGAGGGGGATCTCTCCGAGAGTTGTATTGTTGCATCATTCTCGCCAGTGTAAACGATTTTCCCCACGCTCTCGGCGAATGCTCTTAACTATTCAAGAAAGTTTGTATTTACTGAGAGTAAAATATTTAGAAACAAACTAAAAATTGGACTAACAAGGTGTGCAACAATATTAGTGCATTTTAAGTTGCATCCCATTCTTTGGGACATTCAAAACCCAGAAAATAGAACCAAAAGAACAGCTGTAATGGAGAAATTGGCAACAAAATTACATTGCTCGGCCCCTTAAATTAGTAGGAAACTACATAATTTAAGAAACCAGTTAAGTTCATTTCACAAATTTACATTTTTTATAAACAAAACAACATTATTAATAGATCAATACCTGCATTTATTATCAATCCTTTTTAATAATCATGTTTTCATTTTAATTACAGGTTTCTAAAGAACTTAAGAAGTTAAAAAATATAAAAAGCGGAAGCGGTACGGAAGAAATCAAAAGAAGGCCCTATTTTTCAGCATTGAGTTTTATTGTTCCGTCCTTGCAAGCTGCTAGGACACAATCCAATCTGATATGTTTTTCTTCTTGGTAAATTTAACCAAATAAAATGAGTAAAAACATCGTTTGGTTTGTTTACTCAATGGCACTCCTACATAGGCCTATTATATTAGGCTATTGTTAATTAAAATTATTACTAACTTTAAGTTCGCATAGAGTGTAAATGCCGTAAATTTACTTTCTGATACCCGGCTGATATGTTTGCAGACGTCGGCCTTTTTTTTAGAAAATAAAATAGTGCTGCCAAAACAAGTTAATTGATGTTAAAAATGTATATATGTTTACAAACTGGAAACCTACTGTGACTAGAGACTATAAGTTAGAACTTCAGGTTATTATTATTACATAGGCTATATATACAGTGTGATTGAAAAATCCCGGAACGGTGTAATATATTTTTTACCATTATAGATAAAGTAATG
>JAGFPH010004562.1:23576-71400 GCA_018207615.1 Philaenus spumarius | reverse complement strand
TATAATGGTAAAAAATATATTACACCGTTCCGGGACTTTTCAATCACACTGTTTATTTTTTAAAAATATATCGATGCAACTATTTGGACTATTGTTATAAGCCTACTCAACGGATTGATTCAATATATCCAATCGTGAACATCGATGTATATCGGATATTCGTAGTTTCTATTGACATAAAGTACGGGAAACATTAATTAGGCCTGTTTATGTATTACAGAATTTTATTAAGTGAAAATTTGGTGTGTTCCTGTTTTGCTATACATATTTTATTGGGTGATGTTAAGTTGTTTGTACAGGAATAGAGGAGTCCGACAATCGTGTCTTACTTATTTTTCGATAAGCACAGAACTAATAATGCTGCTGCTACTTCTCGTTTACGTGTTGAAGATATCTTGTCATCATGCGTGTAAACGGTCTGAAGGGTTCTCTCGAGATTAGCCACGGCGAGTAGCTCTCCGAGAGTGGATTGGGGTGGATTTCACTCTACCCCGTGTAAAGTGTTGTGAGAGTAACTATCGAGAGCTCTCTCGGCGAATTCCTCTCACGTCTAAACGTAGCTTAAGCCTCCATCTTCGACTCACGCGCTCCATCGTTCCACTGGCACCGGAAAACTAGCTTTGGGAGTTTGCACCTCGACCTTGCGGCCTCGGGCTATAGACTGCTTCGCTTCGTCGGATTCGAATCAGAAGATCATCGGTAAAATCCCCAACCTGGATTTAAACCCGGTACTGTCAAGGGATTTTACGTTTTGATCGATTTTGGAGGAACCAAGTGAGATATAAGAACGTGTAAAAAAACTAAATGTGCAGAATAGTATCCTATACTAATTTTTTTTTATCGGTGCTCATTTACTGCTCCCATTTTAGGTGTTACTAAAATTGTCACTGCAATAGTTCAACTTTCCTATGAAAATTCGCTAACAAGAGGTTGGCAGTTTTATCTTAACACAAACATATTTAGATTTCATTTAGTTCAAATCATACAAAAACCCAAATCATATAAATTTAAAATCATAGAAACTCATCACACGCCACTTTTCTAAATCTGTATTCATAAGATCAATATAATATTGGCATAAAAAAACTTCATTTAAAAATTGCCCACCTACCAGCGTAGAATAATAAAACTAACTAACCTTCAAGCATTTTAGTCAAAAAAAACAATATTAGGCCTATGTCTGGATTCAAATGTCAAAAAAAAATAGAGAAACACAATATTTTGATTAAATTTAATGTTTTAATTTGGGAACCTCATAATATTGGACCTTATATAAATAATACTATATACCAATCTCATAATTCTTAAAATGGGACCATCTCCCATTTTATAATGATAAAACTACACATAACCCTACAAATAATATAGTTAAACGTAGAAAATCAATTTTGGTGTGGGTTTAAAAATCAAATATCACACAGAAATAGGTTTAATCCCATTGTACTAAAAACATAGAAACTAAAACAAACAACTCTTAACTAAATTCGTATCTAAATGACCTATATTATTTATCATTTTTCAAACTCAATTTAAAATTTTACAATTTTCCACTATATAAACCCAACATTGTGGTAAAACAACATTACATCTGGATTTAAAAGTCAAAAATTGTACAGAAATGGGATTGGTCAAAGCACACAAGTAATCGAACCGAAGTGGATGGAATTGGCCGAAGCTATATTAGCTATTATCATTTGTATTGAAATAGGTCAGACTGTATCCGACTTTATATCCACTGTATCCGACTGTATCCACTTGCGGCAAAACATGTCAATTGTAGGTAATTTAATATTTAAATGGTTTCTATGTATTCATAGTCAATGTAGATAAAGTCTGATTAGACAAACGCGTTTATATTACAGACAGTAAAGTTGTGAGGAATAAAGGTAGATGTTTTAGTATTATGACTTTGGAATTATGTAGTTCTATCAACTGTCCAATGAAGGCTAAGTAAATGTCAATAACAATTGCTCAGTTGTTGCTTTTTGTAATAACTAGATTTAAAAAATTTAACACTATAAAGTAATACAGCAAACTTGTAGAAAACGTTCAGATAAAAGTTTGTTCAAGACTGGGATCTGAAGGGGGTTGTGCAGGCCTGGAAAGTCTGAAACAATTTTATTTCTGATTATTGTTATAGTCACTATAGTGATCATGAAAAGCCATGTCGTTGCCCCCCCCCCCCCCCCCCAGCGTGGTCGACACCACAAGGGGGAGGGGGGAATATGGTGGGGCGCCGTTTACTAAAACGCTTATGACTTGAGTGAGAAGCGTTCAAGATAGAACATTGAAAAAACTAACAATATCCTCCATAAAATATGAGCTTTGAAAAAAAGTTATTACGTTTATAGTCGTGTAGTTGTTGGTTTATGAGTAAAGAGCGTTTTTATTGGTAAATGAACAAAAATGGTGATTAAAATAAGCAAAACCAATAGTTTTGTACTACGAAAATCACTAAAAGGCCAAATATAAGTTAAGTTATTAAAAGAGCTTCAATAAATTTAAGAAAAAATGTTAAACAGAATCGGATTTTCTAAAAAAAAAGCATCGGTAGTCTCAAGACCGATTCCGCAAATAGCCGTAATGATAAGTGTTGTTACTAACTTCCGTCGTACTGGTAATGTTGTGACTCAGATTAAATGATGTGTAGCCCGTCCAAAATCGGTCACTACAATTAAAAACCAATTTAGACTTCTTCCAAAGTCATGCACTGTCCGAAAAGAAGCCTTTACCGGACATCTTTGAAAATGGATTCGTCTTTGAGAAGAACGTTGAAAGCCCTTCATGGGTTCCCGTATAGAATACAAACTGTAACGTTTAAATTTAAGACAGAGTAGTTTATTGCGTTTCAATGTTGGCAATGAAATATAAAAACCGTGGTTTAGTACGAAATGTACAGTTTTCAGATGGTAGTCATGTACTACACATAAACAGTTTCATTAACTAGCAAACGAAACGTTTTATAAGGAAGTCATCAAATTCTGTTCAGTAGTTTGGGCTGTAGCCCCGTCAACGCGCAAGAATTAAAATGAGAGAAAATCTACGAAAGAGTAAATTTCATACTAATATTCCTCCGGTTTAATTTAATCGATTTTAAATAGTTTTTATTTTTATTTTTCTACATACAGTGGCCATAAACTTATGCCTGTAGCGAAGGCCATTTTCGAATAGTGGAGTCGTGTATAACTATAATCGTCACTTCCAGTGTATTCACCATTGTTCTAAAGTACCTTTAACCCCTTCACTATTTGTATTACTGAAAATAAGTTAACAAAACTTTGTGTATATCTTGCGTTGTATGAAAAGACACCTATGATTTTCGGAGTATTAGGGGGTGAATGGTGGTTATCAATTTCAAATGTAAAGGTAGGTCAAGTAATACACCAAAAATCTTATTAAAAGAGAAACAGAATGGCGCAAATTAGAGAGTAATAGGCAATCAAAGTTCTGGGAAATAAATTTTTATTATAGCATCAAAGCAGGTTATTAATGTGTTAATATTAGGAATAAGTAAGTTGTTGAGGGTACTATTTTTTAAAAAAGGTTATTTCGTTCATGGTTTATAAATAAATCTAAAACAAAATATAACAAAAATTAAAATTCGATCAAAAAATTTTACCAATACAGGATAGCATTTTAGTTACATTTAAAAGAGATAATGTTAAAATAAAAACACTGTAACATTTTCCAGAACTTTGTCCACTACTTTTAAACGAAGTAAGATCTACTATATAACCCCAGGTTTGCACCATTCTGTTTCTCTTTTAATAAGCGTTTCTATCGTTTATTCCATGACCTACCTTTACATTCTGAATTGGTACCCCCCCCCCCCCTTATTGCCCCAAAATCATTGAGGGTCAGATATATCAAATATTAAAGAAAGTCGCAGGACTGCCAACAGAAGTAAAAACTGTAATTAATATAAATCGTTGGTCATATTGGTTTAATCTGAAATTTTACAATTTTTTTAACACTTTTTGTAGTGTAAACTATTTTAACACAACTTACAAAATGAGAAATCACAATGCCCATTTCAGAGGTATTACCAAGTACTAAACTATTATAACACAACTTAAAAAATGAGAAAGCACAATGTTCATTTCAGAGGTATTACCAAGTAAACTATTTTGATACAACTTGCAAAATGAGGAAGCACAATGTCCATTTCATTGGTAGCATGTATTCGTGGTAGCAAAATGCATGTATTTTATGTCGTGATTCGATTGTGGTACGGTACTGTGCGCGAGATTTCATTCCAATAGCCACGCAAAAAGTACCGAACGGGCCAGAAGAAGTTTTCACTTCAAAAATGTTTACTGTTATGAAACACAAGATATATACGTAACAAAAATAATGAAGGGTGTTAAAGGGACTTAATGAACACTCTCTGTATATACACTGAGGCAACAGTAGCCTAAATGGCGGGACCATACACTGCCTCGTAGAATACAATTAGAGTAAAAACCCGGCACTAAATATTTTTAAAGGTTCCGAATAGCTAGAGTCATTATAAGTTAATCTCTGCAAACTTCTCTTTCATGTAATATTTTTTGCTCTTAAAATCGTTAGTTTCTGCATTGTGAGGAAGTGTTAATCCAATCATATGTACACATTCTTACGTTATAAAATTAGTCGAGTTAACCTAGTACAGTCTGAAACAATACCGAAACATTGGTCAGGTTGAAAAAACCATCGGAATACAGAAAATATATAAAACCATAGGCCTAACATTTTTAGCAAATGATGAAAATTATTCTAATGTAAGCTGTTTGTAGCGATTGTTGAGCTCTTACAGACAAACATTTAATGACTTGAAACAATTTTCAATTCGAATATTCAAAACTACCCTTAGCTGATATAATCTAGATCTTGATGATTGATTGTTGATGCATTGTCAACCAAATAAAGTTTATGTAATAATATTTAAAATTTTAAATCTTCAATTCAGTAGAAGTAATTTCCTCCAACATCTTTTAAAAGTCAAACCCAATTATTTCATAAACGTTGTACCATGAGATTAAAATTAGTTTCAAGAATTTCTGCTCGAGTGACGTACTTGAAAAAGAGAATAAATTAAGTTTATCTTTTAATTGAATTAACAACTCCTAAGATATATTTGTGGTGTTTTGTAATCGTTGAATGTTCTGGCACTTTAGAACGTTCTAAGGCTTGAAACAAAATTAAGACAAAGATGACTAAATTTGTACGAAGTATGTGGGTTTAATTTAACTAGTGCCCTTGGTTTTTATTATTCTTACTAATTAAGAGTAGAGTTTAACTGTAGTTTTTGTCTTGGAGTTTAAACACTTCTTGGAGCAGGAAACGTTCTCTACAATTAAAACCAACTTATTTAATTTGGTTTAAATTAATAAATGCAATTTTTAAAACACAATCTAAATACAATTGTCATTTCCTCAAAAATACAAACATGAATATAGATTCATTTTAGATTGTTTCTTACAAAAGTTTTAAACATATGAGTCTCTTACACTGAAAAGTCGCAATATCATCATTTTTTTAAATTTGTAGTGCTCTTTGGAGCTCTTGTCTACTGCCACTATGATTAGTCGATTGCAGCGCAGTTTCCATGAATTCAATAACATGCATTATTAACGTTCGCAAATAGAACTCTTTTTAACTGAATTTTGCTTCTGTGCCTCCCGAATGAATTCTTTGTTTTATTTTCTTACAATAATTAAATAATAGCTTTAGTTTGTGACTAACCCTATAGTTTGTATTCTAATACTGTATAAGCAATGTATCAAAACTATTGCGTCAACTATTGACAGCAAAACTAATTTCATTGATACAAATGAATCAGTGCTGTGGTATAAATATAATGTTTTTCGGTTTTATATTTCTGTATGAATAAATTAATATATTGACTATGTTTACAATTATTTAGCTCTAGACTGTTAATAACTGTTTTAAAGAACATACAAAATGTTTAGAATATAGACTACTTCATTGTCATATTTCTGGTTATTGCCAGAACGACAACTCAATATTTGTTACACAAAACAAGCGACAAATTATACGTCATCGGCAGAAATCTTTGAGTCTGCATTTCAAATTCACAGAACAAATAATTGTTTTGTGGAAAAGTCATTACAATCTGCATTATTGAAAATTTTCGACATTTAAGACATTTGCACGGCAATTTCTATTTTTGCTGGAATTAGAGATAAGGAAGATATTTTCGCAGCGATTTAAATGTAATTAAAAGTATAAATATATTATTCGCCTCATTTATTTTCAAATGCTACTCATTTCACATACAAAATAATATTGATAAGACAAATTGTTGCGAAGAATATCTGTAATATGTACCAATAATTGTCACTAATATATTATTGTATGCATTGCTGGACCTCTTTTGTTTCCTAAAACTATAACCGTGTGCATATTATATAAGTTGTAATAAAATGTGACATATTGTGGTTTCAATATTTGATTTGAAAGGACAAAATTTGCATATAACAGAAATCTTAAATAATCCTTAATAAAAGATTTTTGTCAACGCCAAGTTCATTAATAAAATTTCAAAAATGTGATAATTATGGCGGAAGAGGAACACATTTAGGTGGACTGTATTCGTAAACAACGGCGTACAACCAGCAATCTTGACAGCCTGTGTTAATGAAAGATTATATCTGTATTTGGAAATGGAAAGGAAACGCACAGGAACCTCCATCAAGACAATAACTTTGTTTCTAAACTAAATGCTTATCTAAATTAAATCTTGTATTGATTGTAAGAAATTTAATTTTAATAATACACTAGACTTCGGTACTTTATCTAAGCAACGAAACTATAAACTAATAATTTGATAATTTTTTATTTGTATGGGATCAGTCAAGAGAAATACATTATAAATAATTGCATATTTAACTAGATGCAGATTTAAACTATCTTATTATTGAAATCATTCCATAGTTGTTGTGAATGTTAATGGTGAATTTTATTTATAAACATTTTTAAGTTCTCCAATATAAAATTGAGGTTAACTGTCCGCATGTATTATTTACTAAATATTTTAAATATTTAATTGTAATAAACTTTCAGATCTAATATGTATTAAACTTTATCAAACGTTTACCATCTCACTCAATGTTAGCATGACTATTGGGTCCCATAAAAATTATTAACATTGGAGGAATACAAATTTTAAAAACAAAATCTACAAAATCTGAAAATTAATGTTTTTAAATTGGTCAAAGATTCCTTACGGAATTTAGTTAACCACCAACTTTTGGGCCACGAAATTAATTGTGGAGAATAAAGAATGCATTATGGGGAGACGATGCATGAGTTTTACTTATGAAGCGCCTTTATTTATTATATAGGTTTTATTTCTCATATATATAATCCAAATGTGCACAATAGGTGGTGGACAATATAAAGTTTTAGGAGTAACGGATAGCTAAACTGAACACTAATTGCTAGACTGGAACCTACGAAACAATGTTATAGGTTAGAAACTGCGGCAGATTGGACTGCTGCCCTTAGTTCGTAATCCTAGAACCATACGTAATATAACTAAAGACGCAATATCTAAATTATAACTAATTTAACATTATTTTATTAAAAACAAGGACTATTTTATTTTAAAACTATTTTATATATATAGGAAAACATTATTTATTATAATAAATTGAAATTGTGTATTATAAATTCATCCTTATCACGTAATATATCTTGTTATTGTAATAAAAAGCACCTGACAAGAGTAATTCGCTTCAACTGCCTTTCACTCTTTACGTTGACAATCAAGTAGACATCACCATGGCAACGGCAACAATCACATCAGCTGTGTCGACTCGCTGCAGTTTCAAACAATTTTTATTTTAAATGTATTGAACAAAAGAAAAATGTTATTGAAAATTGTGAAGTTTTGTATATGAATTACTCTGTAGCAATAAACAAAAACTGGCAAGCCGAACGAAAGGGTTTATTGCGCTCGTAAAACAAAAGAATTTATATTAAATGAGCAAAAGCGAGAGGTAACTAAAGATAAATGCCAGTTATTGGGCGATTATAACGCTTTGCACAATAGTAAGTGTTGTTTAATAAAAATAAGCTACAGAAGTGAAAGTTTATAAATTAACAAAAAAACGTGTCAAACGTTCCGTTCATCATTTTATCAACCGTCCCAAAGTATTACATTTTTAAAGAATTATTTTTGTGCTTGACTAAAATTGATACAAAATACTTAAAATAAAGTATAACGTCATACCGAACGCATAGATCTGTTCTTCTAACCAATAA
This sequence comes from Philaenus spumarius, assembly GCA_018207615.1. NCBI lineage: Eukaryota > Metazoa > Arthropoda > Insecta > Hemiptera > Aphrophoridae > Philaenus > Philaenus spumarius. Next base: position 63,132 of record JAGFPH010004562.1, on the reverse strand, counting down.
CACAATAACCACAGCTTAAACAAACTACACAATCGTGGTGGGTTTTTTAAACGAAAAGCACCGATCGCTAAAAATCTACTTTTTTTCAACTAGACAAATTTCATGGTCTTCACCCGGATTAAGCTTTGGTAACCCTCCGGCTACAAATCCGCCTAAAGTATGAGGATCAGTAAAAGAAGGGGTGGTTCCTAAATACTGTATTATATAAGAGCTAGGTAATACAGCTGTTCAGGTATTAATGCCTATACTGAATTACAAAAAAACACATTTTTCACAAAACTTTGAATCCGCTTATAGTTAGTTTTTCTGTAACAGATACTGGATGATACTTCATTTTGGAAACGACTTTATACTGCATATCTGGGAGATATTGTGTTTCTACATAGTTTAAAATCATCTGCATTATGGTGGGTTTTAATTTGTTCCTCTATCTTAGGATCAGCCATATTGAAATTAACTTTTTAAGTAGGAAGTTAGACATATGACACATGTTCTTGTGTAAAATTACAAGAAAACAATGATGTGACCCATTTTTCCGTTAATGCCTTCGTTTTCGAGTTACAAGCATTTAAAGTTGGAAAGACGGACACATCTTGTTAACAATAAAACGATATAAAATCGCTCTGCATAGACAATTTTATTGCAGTTTATTATAATTCATCAAATAACGAACTTTGAACAGTGGTATACATTGATAATAATAAAAAAACTTTCAAATCGCTGGTTAGATCGTGGAAAAGCAAAGGTCAGGTCCCCAGATCTTTCTCTGATTTGCTTTTTATTTTGGGGTAACAAACATAATGTCTATAAAACAAAACCTTCAGACTTTAACAAATTTAAATAGGAATAACTGCAGAATCTGCTCTCATACCACCAGACATGATACAAAAAGTTATAAACGGATATTACTTGAGTAACACACTGCAAGTTGTTGAAAGAAATCATTTTGAACATTCATTGTGGAATCATATGCTTGCTTTCATAATGTATTTTATTAGTAGTTTACGATCGAAAAGCTTGTATTTAAAATACTCCAGTAGCATAACATCAACTCCTATAAAAGCGAGTTTACAATCGTACGTACGTGAGTAACATATAATATAACAGCTGATTTCATCCATCATCTGGTAAACCTATCTAGATTATACTTTGAGGTTATGTTTACAACTTCAATCAATAATATAATTTCTTGTGAAGTTATTTTCGTTTAATATAAGTTATAGAACTAATGTATGCTATAATACGTTATAACATTTGCTTCGAGGTTATAAAATGAATACAAATTCAACATTTTATTATCAATATATACATTTTTACAAATTTAAAGAATATATACCACTTCGTTAAGTTTCAGAAACATTCGTACACCTTCGTATTAACATAAACATATTCCATCATTAATTTTGTTATTATAATATTAATAACTTCTAAATCATTTTATCTATCAAAATTAAATTAAAAGCCATTAAAAACTATTTGTTTTCTTTATTTATATTATATAAGGTGGAAGGAAGAATGGGACAACGTGAACAAAGGAAGATGGACCCATAGAATTTTAAAAGATCCAGGACTGTGGATGAACAGGAAATATGGCGAGGCAAATTTCTACTTGACACAAACGTTTACTGGACATGGTTGCTTTAAATATTATTTATGGAGATTTAAGAAAATTTATAGCAGCATTTGTGACAGCTGTGGACAGGAAGATGATGTGGAACATACTCTGTTCAAGTGTAAAGATGGAAAAAACTTAAAGAAGAGCTACAAAACAAGATAAAAGAAGAAATTGTTCCGGAAAATCTAATAACGCTGATGCTAAGAAGCAAAGAAAAGTGGGATAGTATTGCAAACTACATCGTAACGGTGATGAAGCGGAAGGAAGAAGAACTGAGAAATAAGTAAGAAGTTGCCTGAACAGTAGGACAGTCGTACGACTGAAAGGTGCCCGGTTGTTCAGGAAGTTATGCTATAAGTTATACTACTGATTCCCTGTCATACAACGAAAGAGGTTTGTTTTTTAGTGGGTCGGCACCAGCGAGTGAATAATTTTTTTATTATGTGCTCGCTGGTCGGCACAGGGCCATCCCCACACAACCCTGTTGTGCGGTTCCAACAGGACATGTGCCTGCGCAAAAAAAATGTATATAAATACAAAATTTTAACAAACAGCACTACAGTTTTATAATCCTTATAATTGTCAGTATAGTTAGACAAAGTCTGTTTTTTATAAATAGTACTTTTTAAAATTAAGTATTTCTAATGTATACCTGATTAATCTGCCTGTGATTTTTCACGGGGCTTACTAATATATATATTTCTTTTTTAACACCAAAACATTAGACCTCAAAATGTATGGTAAAATATTAGTTGAGTTCTGATTGCAATATATGCGGGGTTAGCATGCTTTATGTCTATGTTAAATTATATTGTGACAACGTTATCCTTTCCCGAGAAAGTCTGTGACAGACTGACTTTGAAAGGATTGTATTTTACCTTTTGAGGTACGAAATTCTAAATAGGTTTGAACTAGCGAAATTATAATTATATTTGTAACTCATTGCGACAGGTTAAGAAAGGTTTATATTTAAACTTTGTAGGGCTTCGAGGCCTGTATATATATTTACTATAGTAAAAATTATTTTTATTTTAAAGCCGCCATAAAACATGATACATATTTCAAAATACTTCAAACCAAGAACCGCTTAACATGTTTTTTAATTTTAAATTATTATATTGGTTACGAGGGTAACAAAATATGTGTAGTGTGTTATTTATTTCATTTTTTTTAATTTACAAAACTACTGAATCATTATTGATGATATTATCACCTGATATTACAAAATATAACTCCATAAAATAAATACATTAAAAAATAATTTTTAAGTTGAGCTTATGATAATTTCAAGATATTAGCCTTCTTCTATAACATTTACTTTATTCAAACTATTTAATAATATCTTTTGTAAATTTACCGCAATACAATCTTATGAAATACCATCATCAAAAAACTATGGTTAGTTGTTTAGTCAGATTAAGCGACAAAAATTTTCAAATCACGGAAAGTGTTAGTTTTTGTTTCTACAAAAGACTGAAGACAAATTTGAAACTGTAGAAAATAATTTAGGTTCTAGAAATGTAAATAACTTTCGTTACATAATAGAAATATCCATATAGCATTTCAATTGATCATAAAATTGCGAAACCTGACAAATCTCATATTAAAATATCCTATAAACTAGTATGTATATATTTAATTTATAGGCAGTTAAATTATACTCGTCATAAACTTTGGTCTTGTTTTAAAACAGCTGTAGTCATTAAAATCGCAAAATTGCATTTCAATTGATTATTCATTCTCTTCTAATTATTATAAATAAATATGCAAAGTAAATAGCTGAAAAATTTGGCTTTAAAGTTATTCGTTTGTTTAAATAGTAACTTTTAAAACAATAAAGCTATGTTTAAAAAATCGGTTAAAGTCAACAGAAGGTTTTAGTTTTTTCTGTTGATACCAATTTCTCAAATAGTTGGTTGAAATCCTAAAACTTGTAAACTTCATTTTGGAAATTCGTTCGTCTTACGTCAGAGGTTCAGCTGAGTGATCGAACTATTTAATTTGTTTTACGCAAGTATAAAATAATTAAACAAAGAGTCAGGTTTCCTAAAATGCTAAAGGAGCAAGATCCGTAAAATAATTTACCACTTAACACACTCGTTTTTATTTAATTTGCTTTCTTAAGATTTAACACTCGGACAATTGTTTTAAAATACACATTTTGTATAAGGTAAATAGTTTTAACAAAACTATCCAGATCGGTCAGGTTGTAACTTTACTGATCTTAATAACTGTAATAGCAATATATATTCGAATAGTTTCTATAAAAAACTAAAATTGACTTAAAGTACAAGGTTTACGGTTATGGGTTGATTTATTTATTTTTTAACCATAGAATAACGGTCAGTATTTTAAAATACAAGATATCTTTCAGTAGTTTACATTCCGCTATGTAAATATTTTGATAAATAAAGTAGGTAAGTTAATCAGTCTTTAAACACAGTTTTTATACATCTCCGTACTTAAAATCCTTCCATACAACATTGTTATATTAGAACATTTTTTGTATGCGATTGTTTAAGAATATAAATATATATTTAGATTAAATTGTCGGACACAGTTTGGTGAGTGAATTACAGTAAAAAATTAATTTTTAAGTGCGTGTGTTTAAAATAAGTTCCTTATGATAAGGTAGAGCGCTTATTAAACATATGTTAATACAATTTATTTGATGTTGTTATACATCCCATTTTAATTAATATTTCATTTTACGGATATATATCCCGTAATCTAACTGAAAATGGTATTTTATATCCCTTAAGAATAATATTACATAATTTTAGCTTTATAGCTTGTAGTGCAATTTATATTTATTGCGTAGTTCTAGAAACCCCATTTTAATATCTTTGATTGTAGCAACTGTATTCTCTAAACAATCCTGAAACTGCTACGCGTAAATTGTTAGTTTTTAGTGAAATTAGTTGAGTAGTTTTAGAGCATATAGAATAAGTAGGTGTAAGAATTATTAATAAATGTTAAGGGTAGTTATACCATTTCATCCCTTTGACTTAAGGGGGGGGAGATGCACTTTTCCAGCTCAATTCTATTTAAATGGGGAATTCAACAGTCAGTTAGGTACCAATAACTTTAAAACTATTTGACCTATTTTCCTGAAATTTGCAACATATATTGTTGCTTATATTCTACATAAAATATACTAGTTTCAAGAAAACATAATAAAACCTAACATGTAACAAAACAATTTTGTATTATTCAAAATATTAAAAAAAAATATTGTATGCTTTTTTTATTGCATTTTTATTTTTTAATATATTTTAAAAGTCCTAATACAATTAGTTGATACTATAGCAACCAATTATTAGAAAACATTTCAGGTATTTTGTATTGCTGGTTTAGAAGATAATTGTACCTAAGTGTTGAAAAACAAGGTTACGGAAATCAGGTATTTAAGTTGAACTTTACTTACAATGACTTAAGACTGTCCTGATGAGTCCTCATCTTGTCCTCATCTTGTTTATCTTCTTTCTGCTTCTTAAGTAGCCTCCTCTTTACTCTGTTTTCGTTTTTTTATGAGTTTATACTTATATTTGTATGATTTGCACTGTTAAGTGGAGTTTGGGATCAGGCCTTAAATTTTGCGAAAAGTAATGGAAACCTTTACAAAATATGTGTTTTAATACATAAAATGATAATAAATGTATATTAAGTATATATATTTTTAATCAGCATAAACCAGGGAATAAATTTATGCAATAAAAAAAATTACGATTTTTAACCCAAAAAGTGCATCTCCCCCCCCTTAAAATAATCGAATTGAAAATGGTTTTTTAAATCACTTGGAGTGATATTACACATTTTAGCTTTATAGATTGTAGGAAGTTAGTGCAATTTATATTTAATGAAGAGGGATTGCAGCCATTTTGTCCCCTTAGATTGTAGTAATTTATAAACACTGCTGGCACTCTTATAGATAAACTGTGAAATTTTAGTGATTTCGGTAGAATATTTGTTTAGTCTATAGAGGACAAAGAAACATTACTTTTTAAATATCTAGATAATGATTTCTTAGTGCACCTTATAAAGGGCTTTTTATTTGTGACACAGCTAACTGCGGCACGTCAGCTAGTTTAACAATTCGTATTTGTAACAAATTTTTAATGCTGCATAGTTGTAGCATACGTCATACAGACAACGCACAGTAACTACCATGTATTCCGTAAGGTAAAAGTTTATACTTGTGAAAGGATTTATGCTATTTGTAACATGGTATTCCCCGTTCGCCTTCTCCAAGTTTTATTACTACTATTAGTCTTAGAGAAAAATGTTCAACTGGGCCCTCGACGTCCCCAAGGCGTTCAGAACGGTTTAGGGCAAACTCCCGCAGGAACTATTTATTTATTTTCCAAAACCTCTTTAGCAGAGATTCCAGGTCTTCTACTCATAGGATTAGAGAAGCCATCGCTCTAGGTAGTGTCGGAAGGTAATGGAATCACGTTTTAGTGATTGGATGGCTGAAAATGAAATATACAAAAACACAAATAATAATACAGAGTTGGTGAAAAGTCTGAAAAAGCTTAATATCTCGTATTTAAGACAAATTTGAAGGTAGATGTGATTAAGGATCCTACTCTATGTAAAAGTACTATGTTATTAAGACGTCAAAAATTTGGTCCGCCATTTTGAATGTAACTTTTTTTTATAGGAAAGTGGACGTGCGATACACCATTTCAATATATAATTTAAGACAAAATCAATAGTGAAAACTGCACATCCAACTCTTAAACACATGGATATGTATGTTTAAGATATGGATGTGTCTTTGAGATATGGTTGTGTAGTTTTCACTAATGATTTTTTTTCTTGAAATTTTACATTGAAATGATGTATCACATGACCTCATCCTACTTTTTTAAAATACATCAAAATGTGGATCCAAGATGGCGAACCAAATTTTGTACATCTTAATAAAATAGTATTTTTACATAGATTAGGTTCCTCAATCACATCTACCTTCAAATTTTCCTTATATACGAAATATGAAGGCGACATTTCACCCACCCTGTCTAACATCTGTAGATTAAATAAGGTGGAATTATATGTTACGGCTACATCTATGACTTCTTTAGATAACATATTAACAAATTTGAGTTCAGATGAGGTTTCAGTTGATTGTATGGAGACTGGTACTTCAGATCACTTTGCGATTGGTGTTGTTCTTAACAACATTATTCCCAAGGCGGAAACAGTTTCGTATAAATGGAAAAGGCTTCTGAAGCCTAATAACATTGCATTCCTGGGATCTTTGCTCTCGCGTGAGGCTTGGTTAGATGTGGAGAGTGCAGGCAGTATGAACCAAAAATGGAACTCTTTTTTGAACATTTTTTTACATTATCTAGATCTTTCATGTCACTGGATTAGAACTAGTAGTAAGAGTTGTAAACCTAAGCCAAATGCATGGGTTACCAAGGGGATTTTGAAGTCAAGGGAAAGAATGAAGTTGTTAAGCCTCCTGAATAAGTGCTCAAATGACAAAAAATTTAAAGTCTTTTTTAGAAACTATAAAAAAATATATAAAAAGGTCTTAAAAGCTGCTAAGGCTTATGAAATAAATAAAAAAATTACCCTTTCTGGTAACATATCAAAAACAACATGGCAAATCATTAACGGCTACAGGAGCACAAATCAAAGCCCTTCTGAGTCAATGGGGAAAAATTCTCTCAGCCTTTTGCTGTGGCTGAAATTTTCAATACTTATTTCGCAAATATAACAAAGCCAATTTGTTTAATAAAAGACAGCGAAGGTTTTTCCAATTTAAGTAGTTCAATGATGCTCTTTCCTGTGAGTGAACTAGAAATAAAAAGAACAATAAGAAGTTTCAAAGCAAAAACTTCATCCGATTCGTTTGGTATCTCAATGTGGCTAGTTAAACAGTGTGAAAACGAATTGGTGAGACCACTATCTGCCCTGATCAATGCCTCATTTGAGAGTGGAGAATTCCCACACGTATTAAAAATAGCAAAGGTTATTCCACTGTTTTAGAAGGGAGAATCGAGCGATGTAAATAATTATCGCCCAATCTCACTGCTGCCAATATTTGGCAAAGTGGTAGAAAAGGCATTTTTGGTCAGACTTATTAACTTTTTAAACAGGTATAAAATTCTTTCTGATTGTCAATATGGTTTTAGGCAAGGTAGATCAACAGTAGATGCTGTTGTTCATTTAATATCATTTATATTTAATTCTTTGGATAGGGGTGATCAGGCACTCAGTGTTTTTTTAGACCTCACCAAAGCTTTTGATAGTGTAAATTTTAAAACACTTTTTAATAAACTTGAACATATTGGCATAAGGGGACTGCCTTTACGGTGGATTAAATCATATATGACGGAAAGAACACAGCAAGTAGTGATTGCTGGTGAGCAGTCCAACAAGGTAGAGCTCAAATATGGGGTCCCCCAGGTATCAATTCTTGGCCCGGTTTTATTTTTATTGTACATTAATGATTTGTCAACTTCTGTTAATATTGACAATGTGATTCAATACGCAGATGATACAACTCTCACCTTCAGTGGTAAAAGTTTAGATGAAATAGAATTTAGATGTTTTGAGCAAATTAGTGTAGCTGGTCAGTTCTTTAATGATGCGAATTTACAAATTAACTCCAAAAAGACCAATTTCATGCATTTTGGTCTCACTGAAGTGGCGAGATCTTCAGGTGCTAACATCTTTCTGGGTGAAGAGCAACTAGAAGAGGTCAGGTCTGTTAAGTTTTTAGGTCTAAATATAGACAAAGGACTGACATGGTCGGACCACATTGATACCATTTGCGGAAAAATAGCTTCTGGTATTTTTGTTCTTCGATGCTTAGCTAAACAAGGCTGCAGCAAGCATATCCTTAAAACTGTATATTATGGCTTAATATATTCTCATTTAAATTATGGTGTTATATTTTGGGGAAATTCAACCAAATTGCAAAGACTATTTGTCATGCAGAAAAGAGCCATACGGGTAATTTCAAATTTGAAAAATGACCAGTCATGCAGGGATGTATTTAAAGCAGAAAACTGCTTAACACTTCCCTGTATTTATATAATGGAGGTAATACTGTTTTGTCGGTTTAAGTGCTGTACAGCACAAAATAGCGACTACCACACTTATTTCACCAGAAAGGGGAGTGACTTAAGATTGGTAAAACACAGACTAAATCTTCATAAAAAACTACCTGCTCAAGCTGGAACAGCTTTATTTAACAGGCTCCCAGAGTCTATTAAGAAAATAAAAAACAACTTAACTTTTAAAAAACATCTGAAGGATTTGTTGGTGATAGGTGGCTATTACTCCGTGGGTGAGTTTATGCAATAGAGGAATGAGTCTGGGAAAGCTGTGCCCAGATCCTTATTGGTAGTTTTGAATTGTTGGGGTATTGCCAGTGTATTTTATTGTATTGTGGATTCTATTTATTGCTTGTTTTGTTTCTTTGATTATTGTTGTTGTGTTCTCTGACATTTTGTGTATAGCTGACTGGCATACGTGTTTTGTTCAATCCATATAAGCTATTGTTAACATAAGTTCTCAGTTTTATTACTATCTACCATTATGATTTACCTTTTATGAGTGATTGTGGAGTAGTTTTGTGTAATTAGATGTATGGTGATTTTTATTATTCAAATTTTAATGTACGTTTTTTAAATACTTTGACCATGGCTATACAATTGAAATTTTGTCAACAGCTTTATAAATAAAATGAAATGAAATGAAATATTGATTAAATGATGATGTTTAATGTTTGTTATTTAACATTAATCAGTTCTGTGTTGAGCGCACTGTCTAGGCTATAACTTTGGAAATTCAATTGGCTTATTTATGTATTATTTCGTTTACCTTTACAAAGTCATTTAAAAATCAACTTTGTTTTTTACATAAAAATTATTGTTGAACTAAGGGGTAAAAGTGTTTTTTAAATGTTATATAGTGTGTTTTATTTTTATAATTAATGACGAAGGACAATGGTCCCTAACTTGAATATATATTATTGGACGGTAAGCTCAACAAGTTATACTTAAATAAACAATAGTCTTATCTTATTTATTAAAACTGTTAATATTTCGAAAAAAAACATTTTATTATAATTTTGGTTGTTGTAAACAATATTGCCAAGAAATTATGTTTTTAGTTTTTTTCCGATAAGTCTGATATCCTTGACCTACAGAAACGAGAGAAAAGCATTTTATCTGTCTTTAAAAAGGGAAAATATTTTGTTTCTTATAAATTTTTTGTAAACTTGACGCTTTTAAAGATATTCCACGTTACAAATTTGTAACTTCCACCATTTTGAAAATTATAAAAATAAATTCCTTATGTATAGTATACTTGTGAATCGTGACATACAAAATGCTATTCCAAATTTGAACTCGATATCTCATATATATCGATAGTTCTGGAGTTACAGTGAGTTTTTGTAAAAAAAACAAAATGGCGGATTGTGACTTAACTAATCCGAATTCGAAAAAAGTTACTGAATATGTTTTATTTATTTCAATGAACACAATTCGATGTTGTATATCCCGCTAAAGTTTTAGGACACCTGTATACGCAACATAAGATTTTCTGTAACACGTAATGAAGTTACGGTATGTCACATAATACTGTGATTAGTTATGGCCTGTTGTTTTGTTTGTAACATAACAATGTAAATACTCAAGCAATAGTTTTGCTAATACACAACAGTATATATTCTTAGAACGTGATTAAAATATTATTGAAGTGCTAATGAAGTGTTGGGGCTAGCCTATGGTTGATCTTGGCCTTTACTTACGGCATGCGTCATCTGTGTTTCTCTTCTCTTGTCCCCACAATATCTTACACGCGATTTTGTAAATAATATTGATTATTGTTATTACTTTCTCCCCTTATACCATAGTATATGGAGAAAGTATTGTATTCGTCAAAATTTTCGAGTTTGAGTTTTTGGTGGAAATATCCGTTTTGGGTCCCCCTGAACCTAAAAAAGTGGTTTTCGGAGTGATGTCTGTGTGTGTGTCTGTATGTGTGTCTGTGTGTCTGTGTGGATGTTATCAGACCTAGAGCCTAAACCAGTCGTCCGATTTACAATTATCCATTACGATATCTTGTGGAATTTAACAGCTGAAATATTGCGTGAATTAAAAAAAAGGAAATCACTATAAAACTTCTTTAGGCAAGGTAGAGAAAAATTTTCGTTACGCGTTAAACCTGTATAGGTATGAACAGTAGGTATATGTAAGTATGTGTGAGTATCTGTCTGTGTTTAGTAGTAATAAAAAAATTAGCACATATACAATTAAGCATAGATACTACGGAACGTATTTGGATACGGAAACCCCGATTTTGATATATAAAGGCTGGTAACGCTTTTTGAAAATACCGTGTGGGTTATTGTTTTATTTTTTATTTTTTTGGGGGGTTTTAAAAACTATTTTGATAGTGAAATAGGCCTGGCTCTTAGGGATCAGGGTTTTTGAGTTAAAATTTTGAAAATACCATGTGAGATATGGTTTTATAATGATATAAAATCTTCTTAATCATGTAGCATTTAACTAAATAAAATTCAAAGTAATGTAACAAAACCATCTAGGCCTAGGCCTATAGAAAACAACCTAGATAATTAATACTACACCTTCACAGGAAGTAAATACTACAAAATTCACAAATAAAATGTAATGACAACACTTATTCAACTATATTTATTCATCAGAAATATCAGAAATACACTTAGAAATATAAGGAATCCAAATTAGTTTATCAGGTTATGTTAAATGAAAACACGATTCGGCCATCACTTTATTAACCCATATGATTCGCATGGAAATACGAATAAAAATAATTAAATAAGCAAATATTGAAATCAATTATAGAACACAATATAAATACGTTTAAATTAAATAGTTACACAGTGAAATAATGTTATTTATTTTCAAAAGGTTAGAATACAATTGTAAAATGTACTAGTTAGTAGAATAGAAAATAGGTAGAACCAGTCAGCTGTGTATTGTATGTATAAGAGCCCACTTTATACTAAAGTCGCGGAATAGAACTAATTATAAATTTTAATAAAAACATTGCTAATAAACTAATCTGGCATTAAAATCAAATAAATTTAAAATAAATGTGATTTACAAAAATAAACAAGCTTATTACACGCGACTGTGCGAAATTTACGGGAAAATATTAAAGATAAAGTGGACAGATACAAATAGCGATCAACCGATCAATCACAAGCCACAATCTCAACAAAGAAGCCTAGGCAGCAATAGAATAGACTCCTCTAGGAGAGTATTGAAAAGGTTTCAACAACCGCGGAGTTTTAACAAGGAGTGGAGATCCAACCAGCAAAATGTGAAGAACTAAGTACATTTCAATTGATCCATCTTTTAAAGAAATAAAAGTGATATGTTATGAAACCACACTTGTTACAGAATTTGGTAGAGTCTGTGTTGATAATTACTGATAAATTTGATAAACAAAATATTAGTTAAATGGTATTAATAGACTAATTGAATTTGAACATTATTAAAACATTATAGAAATTTTTGTTGTTTTCTGACGCATAGCAATTTAATTTATTATTTCTAAAGTACCAATATGATTAAGACCCTTACCTAAAAGATTATCCAAGTTTAAGCCGATTACCCCTAGCCTGAGAATCAAATAGTTCAAGACACTATAAAATAATTATAAAGTAGACGAATTGAGAACTTATAATTATTACCAAATAAGTTGCATGAGGATAGTCCACGGCAATGGACAATGTTTTTTAAAGTGAATCAATGCAAATAAAGAACTATATTGATTAATACATGTAAATGATTTATGTATTTTATAATTTTGAATATACTGTACCAAGAGAATTTTGAATATAATTAAATTACAATCAAGTGTTCATTTGTATGTATTTATGTAGATTTATATATTTTATAGTTTATTAGGTATTTGGGTAAGGGAAACCCGATTTTTATATGGAAAAGGTCGTAGCATTTCGGGGTAACGATTTTACCATGAAAATACCATATGGGGTATCGTTTTATATGTTTTTGGGAACGGGAACCACAATTTTGACAGTTAAAGAGTCGTATCTCTTCTTGGTCACGATTTTTCGGTCCAAATTTGTTTGCTAGTGATCAATAAAATTACGTATTTAAATTTATCATTCATAAATATAACTGAAATAGACTAATAAAATTGTTTTTTTCTAAATATGTATATAATCAAATATGTTGTATTTATTATTTATTGAAAATGAAACTAAAAAAAATTTACTAATTGTTATACCTTTTCCAAAATAATAATTTTTTAGTATACAGTTCAAAATAATAATGATGATGATAAATGTGTTACCTATATATTAGATTAAATTTAAAAAAAATTATATAGCATTTAGTAAATAATAAGCCAAAGAAGTTTCACTTACTGAAAGGCCTACACACTTAATTATAAACGCAAATTTTTGTATATAATTTTCTACTTGGTTTTCTGCGACAGAATTGGAACAACAAATGTGAAAGAAATGTAGCTAAGCTGTTATTTGTTAAATTAGTTTTCACGGAATTGGTTGAACCACGAAATTAGGTTCTGGGGGAAAATAGAAGGGATAAGACACCCTAGAAAATAGAAGTGATAGATATATTGATAGTTTAAACTACTGTAAGTAGTTTTTATTTGCAATTATAAATAGCTGTTGAATTGTATACGACTTACTCTCACACGAAATGAAGACAATACACACGGGTATCTATAAGATAAGTCAAAATGAAAAATAAATGCATTATTATAATAAAATCTGAAACTAAAGTGTATTTCCTTGACTACATAAGTAGTTATATTTGCCTTATTAAAAACTTAAGATACAATTATGCTTCGTATTTCCTGTTGTGGTTATCTGGTTTCCGGTAGACTTTCATTTATAGTTGTTTTAACCTCATCCTGATAGAGTCTTTATATAATAATAATAAACTCTGATGTCACTGATAACTTTTTCACATACAATAGCTGTCATCTCCGGCTTAGCATGTGTTATAGCAATATTGTACAAGGTTTTAAAAGAATTATTAGTTCGTGAAAATAAACGCATTATGTTTCAAAACATACATTTAACTTCGGTATACTATGAAGTGCTGAGTACAAGCTTCTCTTTCTCAAAATACAACGCATTCTCACTTACTTTAGTATATACAACAGTTAACGAATTTTAAATGTTAAATTTCTGAATTTTAACATATTTATACATTAATAGATTCTTAGACACAATTCAACTACCCATGCTAGTCCGAATGCAATGCTTAACACATCATACAAAGTTTTAATTGAATCGGTTAAGTAATGTTTGAGTTAAAGCTAAATAAATAAAAGTACGTAATTTACTACAAAACAAATAACATAACCTCGTTAGAATGTTCTATACACATAATCATGTTATCTTTTCTTTATAATATAGGTGTATGATTAATAATAACCCTAAATCTAAGAAGATAAATAATATTAAATGTTCAAATCAAATTATTTCGTATATTTTATAACAGCAGTTATAACAAAGGTTAAACGAACCAGCAAGGCTGCAGGTCTACACTTTAATAAATAAATAAAGTAATAAATACTCTAGATAAATAAAACGTTTATGGATTAGTTTGAATTTAATTCATCCATGTATCCAACTTAAAATACTTGGCACTCTTTTACAAATATATTTTGTAACTAATTACTATTATTGAGATCATTACAATTAAAATTTCAGAACAGGACGTTAGGCAAATTCTTTTCAAAATAATTGTTTACTCAGTCAACTTGGAGGAAAACTAAACAATAATATATTTTCCTTTCAGAACGATACGGCAAGGAATAGACAATTCCCGTCTCCCACGATAGGAATTATTTCGAACTCGTTAAAACGAAGCATCATTTATTATAACATCGATAATTCAGTAATTAGGCTACTAAGCAAACGCATAAAAAACGCATACGGTACGCGTGAAACACAAACCTAGAATAAAACGGCAGCTACACAATTCCATTTCAAGCGTGCCAACTCGCAACGTAACAGAAGCCACGCCCCCAACGAACACTCTGAGCATGATCAGTAGCGGCGACGGCAGCGCAATACACAACGCAAGTTGAAATTTTTTGGAAATCCGCAAACGCAAACTAGTTACACCACTCGATAGAAAATTTAACTTAAAATATTTGCCTCACTTACTTCATCGACTTAGCACTGATAGTTGTTGAAATATTTTAGTTTAAACATTGTCACACAGTTTTCAAACATTTTGAATTTATATAACTAGGCAACTGTTACGAATTGATGGGGTGTGTGATCAGAAATATATATTAGTTATATTAATTATTAGAGTTAGTATGTTTAGTGTAAAGATATTACTTTGCGTAAGACAGATAGAGGTAAACAAGGAAGCATAACAAGGAAGGATGAGCTTGGCGGATGTGTTTTTGTGATGCACGGAAGAACAGTGTAGTTTGTCAACACGGAAGTTAGATGGGTTATATAAGCATAACCCTAATCTAGATTCGGGGCCAATCTGTTAAGGTGTTGGGCCGGTAGCTAGGCCAGTCTGTTGAGGTGTTGGGCCGGTAGCTAGGCCAGTCTGTTAAAGTGTGGGGCCGGAAAGCTAGGCCAGTTAGCTAGGGACGTTTGGCCGGGACTTGGCCAAGTGTTGTGATTGAGAAACTGAGGGTTGGAAGCTGGACAACACGAGACATGTCTACACGAGATTGAAGGACGAAACCGGTTCTGCAATAGAACGAGATTTGAGTGAGTCACAGAATACTTAGTCTATTAATATCACATTGAGTTTGGAGTCAAAAGATTAACGGGAAAGTTTAATTAAAGTAAATTCAGTAGCTTTGTTCACCTAGTTCTTGTTTCAGTCTGTCATACGAAAGTAGTATCTAGTAAAGGAAATGTATGTAGAGCATAAGTATAGGATAATGTATCAAACCATATTATGTTTATGTTATTGCATTGTACAAATAAATATAGAGAGATAAGTTTTGCCACTGAACCACTGGAATGCATTGTTATTGATCTGTCTCTTTGTTATTAACATATTAACCTAGTGTTCGAACCCGGGTAATAAGGGTAGCTATTTCAACCCCTAACACAACTATAAGAGATAGAACTGTAAGTGACGTAAATGTTCTAAATTTTCAACTATTTCAAATGATATATCAACCAACCCTTTTTTAGTTTTTAAAATAAATCCAAAACATTGTAAATTTTCTAGGCGCGAAATAGTGGTGCGCCATTTAAACCAAGTGCCCAGACTAATTAGTTTGGTCACTATACGTTCCGTTCGTGTGGTCTCAAACATCTCGTATGTTACAAATAATACATGAACGAATAATTAATTACAATCGTAAAGTTATGCAAGAAAACTGTGATCTAGGAACGAAGCGGTGATCCAACTTGCTACGTATATTACGTGACAGTTGTAGGATGAAAGTAAAACGTCTTCCTGTTAGAACTACATTTGAGTTGTTTAGTGTCCATGTTTTCTTTTTAAAGTGAAATAGCCTATAACCTCAACTAGTACTTATTTAGTTTCAATACAAAAGCAAAATAAACAGGACAACTTAATTAATCGTATCTTTACGCCTTCATTTATTCGTACGGCAACTTTAAATACAGACCTGTAAAGAAGTGAATGATAATAAATGTAATAATAATAATAAATGTATTTATTTCCTCAATCTGCTACAAATTAATAACAATCATTCTTTTTTTTATACATAATTAAACAAAAGTCACCAAAATACAAAAATAACTAAACACATGTCCAAGTTCAAACACTGTAATAAACTTGCCAAGACTGATGTCAACGTAACACTAAATACATAAAAACTAAATAAATATATTATAAGATTTATACATACAAAAATAGGAGAATTATACATACAAAAATAGGATAAAAAACAAAAGAAATATGGTCTTACATTGATCAGTCAAACAAAACAAAAGAACAAAAGAATGTTGGTGTATACAAGATTATCAGAACTATAAACTACAAACTACTTAGAATTTTAAACTATATGTTTTATACCATCAGAATGAGAAAATTTAGGGCCTTCAAGGCATTTTTCCCATTTGAAGGTTCCTATTTCTAAATATTGTTGTTTTTTAAGAAGCGTTCAGATAGTGAAAGTAAATTACTACTATTTTGAATTATTTTTTCGGCCACTTTAATAAACTTTTAAATCATATTATAATTTATTGAATGCAAACAATTAATTGTTAACTAAAATTTGGTGCTTCCAATGTAAACACTATTCCAAAGAATAATATATCCATAGTTAAAAAAAGAAAATAAACTAAACATAATAAATAACAATTGGTAACTCATGAAAGGACAAGTCTTGATAGGAAAAATACACAACAAAAGAAAATCATGTAAAAAAGTTAAATAAATAAAAATAAAAAATAAATAAAAAAACACATCTGTACTTCTTTGGAATGTCAATTAAAGAATCAAGGTTCTCCAATGTAAACAGCCATTTTTTTAGCCTCTTCAAAAATAAGCTAATGCCATGTAATTGCTTGATTTCATTAGGTAATCTATTAAACGTAATCCTTTAAACATTCTAGGCGCCATAAAATTTATGGTTTTAGTATAAAAAGTATTATTAGGTTTTGGTACTTGGAAATGATTCCTTGTTCTTAACTTTTGATTATACTCTATTGAATTTTGAGGTAAGTTACCACTTTTGCAATAAAAAATTTTTTAAACTTTGTACACAAAAATATATTTAATTGGCAAAATTTTTTAATGTAGAAAAAGAGGACGCGAATGAACAAATTTACTTTTCCCTAAAATTAATCTGATTACATGTTTCTGTTGATAATATATTGTGTTTAAGTAGGTGTCATAAGTACTGCCCCAAAAAATTATTCCATATTCAATTCTGCTCTGTATCAAGGAAAAATACAACATACGCAAGATTCTTTCGTTACATAAACTTCTAAGGAAATAAAAGTACCGTATAACATTGTTAATTTTATTTTTCAAACTAATTGTGTGGATTTTCCAATTAAGCTCACTATCAACATGAATTCCTAGATACATTATATTTGTGGTTCTGTTCATAATAGCACACTTTTTTGTCAAACATATGGTTTGAGCTCCAAGACATTCAGAACATCTATAATAAATTTGTTTATCAAAGTGAACATCCTTCCTGAGACTAAAATTGATATATTTAGTTTTCTCTGCATTTAATAGCATATGATTGGTGGAAAACCACCACTGTATTGCTTCTAAATCATTTTCGATGTTTGATTGTATATCATTCCAATTTGAGTGTGAGTAACAAAGAGCGGTGTCGTCCGCAAAAGAAATTACATTTCCATGTAGCCTCCCATTACATAAATCATTTATATAAATGATAAATAATATTGCACACAACACGACCCTTGGGTACACCTTGTTTTATTGTGCCTGTGTCACTTAATACAAAGTTTATTTTGACACATTGTGTCCTTTCTTCCAAATAACTTTCAAACCATTTATATGCTACACCACGTATGCCACATTGATATAATTTGTCTAATAAAATGTTGTGATCAACTGTGTCAAAGGCTTTTCTTATGTCTAAGAAAAGACCGCTCACACACTTGCCTTCATTCATGCCATTATTAACATCTGTCATAAAATTCAAAAGAGCATTCTCTGTATTCATTCCCGATCTAAAACCAAATTGTTTGTTACTAAAAAAATTTGTTTTATCTAAAAACTTAAGTAATTTCTGTTCATCAGTTGAGATCATGCGCAATATCATTACTAATCCTGGTATTTAAATTAACCCCGGACAACGGAATCTTTAAAATAAGTTATAATCCCAAATCCTTCATTACACAATGGCATTTATCTTGTCAATATCAGTTCAATATACTAACTGTATTTACATTTGAAATCGCATTTCTCTTTCTATTTTTTGTTGTTTTTTTAGCCTATAGTAATAAGCTATTTGTTTCGGACCTAAATTAATTACCGCATATTTACTAAGTTTTATCCACTAATAATCACTTAGTCTGGAATGAATAGTCTCTTAAATATTGTGACTTAGCTTACATAGCTCAAATGTTTTTTTTTTATTTTTATTTAAAACATTATTTGAAATGGACTTAATTTTTTACACAAGCTCAACTGCATTATCAATGCAAATATTACTTTGGCAGTATGTACTAATACATTTAAGAGGTAATATTTCTCTGCATGTTTGAGTCCATGATCAGGATAATCTGAGTACCCAATTTAATAAATCTTTTACTTTTGGTTAATGTCAACTTTCCTGAATAACATTTTAGAATAATTTTAGAAATTTTAATTTTATGATTATAAAAAAAAACTCTTACAGGAGGTCAAGTTCTTATTTGATTGTAGTAACTATGGCAACGAATATAATATAATAATATATTTACAGACTCACTGGGTCCATCAGTTTGGTAAAATAATAGCAAAGTGTGTCATTGTAGCCTCAGGTGTATGGTTCAACCTATAGCCTAAAGGTAGGATTTGATTCAATGGTCTTGCAATAATATACAATATGAGTTAAACTAATAACTAAATGCAACGGTTTACTGAGATGACATTGATTGAGTCAAACGCATTTCTTAATTCAATTAGGGTAAATGAAAAAACGTTCAAGAATGTAAACCGCGTATACTTAAGGCCTTATTGTTTTCAATTAGTTACCAATTTTAATTCAGTTATAATCACACACGGTGCATGGTTTCTTGCTTTATTTTTACATAATTTAGAATATGGTTGTATTCTTAGAATATAGTTATCTGTAACCAAACGGTAGTTAATGCGTACAATATATGATTTTGTATTTTCGATATACATTTAATGTAGTTAGCTTTTATATAGATTTCTGTTTTGTTATAATCTTTTTCAAATGAAAAAATCAACACAATTGAATTATGATAAACTACAAACAAAATATTTAAAACAATTTTGCGGTAAGCAAAATATCATAACACCCTTTATAAAGGCATTCATTCGATTTAAATTCCACCAAATAAATAATTGATTAATAATAAATCTTGCCATAAGGAAATCTACCGAAGTAATGCTAGAGTGTTCCAATTTACATCGAAAACAAAGCAATTTCTTTCTTCAAGTGGTTTTAAATGGTAATTCCATTCACCTCTGCCTCTACATCTGTCAATATAAATTGTTCTTTAAACTAAACGTTTTACTTTCTTCCATTGTCTACTCAAATATTTATAAATTATTGAGTGATTGTTAGTTTTTAATTTAATTTAATGATAATTATTATTAATACGTCTAGTAAATTAAATATAAAAACTTTTGTACTTAGAATTACAAACAGAAATATATTGTTCATATTATCTTACTTGCATTTGTTTAATTCAATTCAATTTGTATCTATTTATTCCAATATATACATACAGGAATTCATTAAAGGAATAAATTTAAAATAATAACAATATAAAATTAAAATAATCTTCAGTAATAAACCAAAAAATATAACAAGACTTAAAATTTCAAACTAAAATCACTTAATCCGTAAGTTGTTCAATTGAAACTTTAGGTATGTAGTCCACGTGTGGATTAATAGCATAGTAAAATAAAATAAACAATCACTTCCATTTAGTTCTTGGCGTTATCATTCAAATAATTGACCGAGCGAAGCGAGGTCTCCATTTTAGCTCGACCGTTCGGCATTTCGTTTGTGTGTCCACGATTACGGCCAAACGCCTTGACCGATTGTGATGATTTTTTGCATGAATGTTCCTTATTCCTAAGCCGAGCGATGTATATATACGTTTTTTTCCATTTTTCATTTTTAACCCTTTACATAAAATAAAATTGGCGGGCGCACCGTTTCTCTCAGTGTGAGCTTTTTTCAAAAGTTATAAATTATGTGAAAAGTTATAAATTGAAAAACTCTCATTGATACATCCTATACATAGTTTTATAAGTGCACATTACTTATGCTTTTATTTTATGACTAATCTTATTAAGGCTGATAACCTGATATAATTTTTGGACGCTCGGCTTTGCTGGGCAATATTACATAATATTGAAATACTGTATAAGATTTTTGGTTATTGCAAAATCTGCCTCCACCCAGTTTAATTAGAAATATTCTGAAACCTTCGTATTGACCGAGTGAAGTGAGATCTCCGTTTAAGCTCGACTGTTCGGCATTTCGTCTGTCTCACGATTACGGAAAAACGCCTTCACAGATTTTGATGATTTTTTGTATGAATGTTCCTTATTCCTAGGCCGAGTGATGTATGTATACCATACCGGTTATTCCATTTTCCATTTTGAGCCCCTTACATAAAATAAAATTGGCGGCCGCACCGTTTCTTTGTTTTCTAACTTAACTTTGTTCAACACAATCTGCCACAACCGATCTAGCACAAACTAAACAACAAAATGACCCCTACCACTACTAACTTTAAATACCCTAGTACCACAGGTGCATACACTAACGTTTTATACAAATAATATTATGCATGTTGATATACAGAGTGTCCCCGAACTGTCAGGGCCCTTTTGTGGATTTGTTCGTGGGATTGAGACAAAAATATTTCACAATATAAACATACTGTTTTGGGGTAATTTAGGTTTGAAATTTCAAACAGTCGCCATTTTGAAACGCACGATTGGATATAATCGTTTATTTTACTTAAAATAAATCATAGTTATGTTATCAAGTTTTAACTCAATTGGTTAAACCGTTTGCTAGATATCAATTATTTTGTAAAAAAAACACATACAGACAGACGTACGAAAAAGTAAGCACCGTAGACCCATGTTTGTATTGCGAAATATGTTTTTATCGATCGGCGGAACAAATCCACAAAAGCAGACCAGAGAGTTCGGGGACACCATGCAGACCTATAGTTTATTAACATTTGTATTAAACTAAACAGTGCGTGCAGTATTAATTTTAAAATTACGAACACTGGAAAGTACAGAATTGTGAGTGGATATTTTAGTAGTTCTGGGTTTTATACACAAAAGTTTAACTTATTGCCTACATCTTACATGTACATTTTCATCAAGTCAAGTTAAATACTTAATATTCATAAATAAATTTTTTCGAAACGCTTACTTTATCCAAGATATATTAATGAAGACGATGAGTCGAATATACTTCATGGAAATAGCCAACGCCATGGCAGGATTTTAACTGTCAAACCCTGATGTTGACGCGTTGCCTTGCCAACGTATCGCTGTTCCCCCACAAAACATACCGTTATTAATTTGTAAATTCAAGAATTCGTTTGTATGTTACATGCGTTTTATACAATGTAAAACTACTATTATGTTTTTAAAAAATTCTGTAAAACGTATGTACAGTACAGTTTATTAATAATAAGGAAAAATATATTATTGTGACTTGGTTATTTTAGAAATATTAGAAAATTTTAGGTAAAACACAATTTATCTTAGAACCTTAAAAGTATTTCATTTATATTAATAATAGGTTAATTACCTTATATATCATCCGTCAACAATCCAAATTTTTCCAGTGTAGGATTACCGGTTTCAACGGTATACCGTCATCTTCTTGAGTAGTACAGAATAACACGATCGCCCGAATTACATGTTAGACCTGCGCGGCAATAATAAACCTTCTCGTTGACCAGCAAAACGATTCGCTGTACTATAATGTACCTTTATATGTCTTAGTGTGTCGGTTTTTGTAATAATTCTAATATTTTGATTTATTTCATGTTTTAATCTTAATATATGTGGCAAATGTTTTAAATGTGCCAAATGTGTAAAGAAAACGATGCCAGAACAGGCGAAAAGTAAGAAACACTAATAAGGATCTGAAGATGACGGTAAACCGGTAATCCTACACAGGAAAAATTTGGATTGTTGACGGATGATATATAATCTAATTAACCTATTATTAATATAAATCAAATACACAATCCAGGAAGCTAAAAAACAATATGTTTCAGTTATAGTATTTAACTATAAATGGTCTAATTACATAAACAAACTACATAAATTTCTTATGTTCTTCTATTCATAATATAGGCATGAACTTTGCTTTTCAAAAATTATATCTAGACGTACCAAAATAAATTATTAAATGACAAGTTCTTATTCAACTATTGTGGTGAATATTGAGTATGGACTGCAATGAATTTTGAATACATCTTGAGATATCACTTTCATTGAAATAATTTTATCTTCTTTGTAATACTTTTAAGAATGTTGAAAGTAATGTTTTTTTCTTTTTCATAATTTGTCGAAGTATACTATTTGTCTTTCTGTCGTTTTATTTTTGAAAAATTAAATTGAGAAGTTATGATACGATAGCAATACCTACAAAAAATGGGCTAAATTAAAAATCACCTGAATAATCATTCTCATTTTATACTAACTTATACTTAATTGCTATTTACCTACAAATTAGCCACCCCTTGTTTTCTACAAGTGAGTTAATTGGTCAAGGAAAACCTGTTAAAGTAACTCATAATTGTAAAATTTAAAGTTGTATTGTTGAATAGTCTTTTGGATGGTTGGCCATAAAAATGTTAAACAGAATCCACCATCCAGGCATTCTAATACACCCAAGAGAGACCGGTTGATATTCTCCACATGAAGCCTCAAAGGTCGGATGAACTACCCTATACAGATATATCTAGGCTTGTAAAGCCCTATTTACACTGTCGTGGGGCCACGGCAGTCACTGGCGTGGCGCCACGCTAAAACAACAGCCGTGGCGTCACGCTTAAAGTCAACGTGTAGCCACGCCCCTGTCCCACGGCAACATTCAGCCGTGCAATGTAAACATTCTTCGTGGCGTGAAGCAAGCATTTGCTGTGGTCTTTTGTGATTTATAGGTTAAATGATTGTTATCAAATATGGATGTTGCGAACAAATTAGTTATTGAAGGTTGTGCTGTAGTCAGTGTATTTATTGTTAGCTAATGAAATAGTGCATAGAATTAATTCCAAGTTAAAAAAGAAACCAAGAAAGAAAAGGCGATGGTGGGTAAAAGAGTGGATTGCTCGCAGGGAAGTGTTAGGTCCATTAAATTCTATTGCAAATGAGTTAAGAGAGAATTATCCACAAGATTTTAGGAGCATGTTACGTATCCTTACATAGTTAAAGAAGATACACAGTTAAGGCTGGCTGTACCACCAAAATTGAAACTAGAGGTGACCCTTCGCTATTTGGCAACAGGAGATAGTTTCGGCAGTTTGGAGCTATTGTTTAGGTTACCAAAGAGCACAATATGCAAGTTTCTGAACCCTACTTTGAAGGCAATTATTGTTGCATTGAAAGATCATTTGAAGGTAAGAAATAAAATGAATTAATTTTTAAACATTTATTAACACACAATTGTTTGTAGTTATAGTTAAATTCTTGAGACAAAAACTTGTTAACCAAGGGAAAAACCTTTTAAGAAATGTTCAAAACTGTTCATTTTAAGTTAGTACTTCAAAAAGTTGTATTCGACTTCATCAGCGACCAGTGTTAGTCTGGTCGGTATCCATATCTAACACAGTAGGTCTACTAGTGTCATCATATGCAGAAGGTGTGCGGGATAACAAACAGCTATTGCTGTCATTGTCAGAACCACCATACATACTGTTTATAAGGACATTTGTTAACTTTTGTTGAATTTGAATGGCTTTCTTCGGATTGTCCATTGATCGTAACACACTTGCTATGTATTTGCCAAAATTGTCATATATATCGTCTTGAGGTTTGGCTGTGCATAAGGCAGCTGCAGTTTGAGAAATCTCACTGAGCTTATTTACCGCTGCCGTTAAATGAGAATCGTCCGAGGAAAGGTTTTTTACACTTTTAGGAGGTATCGTTTTTCTTTTATTTTCCAGAAAAGAGAACGGTCCATCAGTAGGATGAGAAACAATAGTTTCTGTAACACGTTTCCTAGGTATGCCAACGTTTCGTTTCTCTACAATTTTAGATTTAGAAGTAGGAGCGGATGAAAAAACCTCTGATGTAATTGTAGGCACTAGTATGGACGGACTTTCATTATTCGTATCCATTGAATCGTCTATGTTTTGTACTTCAGTCTCCACGTCGTCTTCGTTGTCGTCAATTTCGCCAGTGTCTTCTGTTGTCTCTTGTAGTTTATTTTTTATTACCTAAAAAGAAAAAATTATATCAATTTTACTCGATTGGACATTCATTTCGTGTTCGTTTCAGGTGCCTGAAAACAAAGAAGAGTGGCTTAAAGTGGAACAAGGATTCCATGAGAGGTGGGATTTCCCCGGATGTATAGGAGCAGTGGACGGAAAACACGTTCAAATAAGAAGACCAGCTAAGAGTGGATCAGTATTCTACAACTACAAACACTTTTACAGTATTATATTATTAGCATTAGTTGATGCTGACTATCGATTTATCTACGTTGAAGTTGGCGCTAATGGTCGGTGCAATGATGGTGGTGTGTGGGAAAAATCGTCTTTATCTCGTGCTTTTAAAAACAACTTGCTTAACTCACCGTCAAAAGCTGTTATTGTAGGCGATGACGCATTTCCACTACAAACATACCTAATGAAACCTTATCAGAAGCGATATTTACCAGATGAAGAAAGGATATGCAACTACCGATTTAGCAGGGCAAGAAGGGTGTCTGAAAATGCCTTTGGGATATTGTGTAGCCGTTTTCAGGTATTTTCCAAGCCGATAGCTTTAAAGTCTCTTGACACCATAGACAATGTTGTGTTAGCTGCCTGTACCCTTCACAATTGGCTAAGAAATAAAAGTGCTAATTATTTAACCCCAAGTTGTGTTGACAGAGTGAATGAAAATTATGAATTAGTTCCTGGAACATGGCGTGAATCCGTTATAGGTGCTATTCATAACCTTCAACCTACAGCAAGCAAACGTTCCAGTACTAAAGCTGAAAAAGTCCGTGACTGTTACAAAGAGTATTTCAACAATGACGGCTCCGTGTGGTGGCAAAGACGAGCTGTTGGCCTTGAATAGGTCAGTCGTGGAACGTGTACCTTATAAAAAAGGAAGGAAATTCAAAAATGTTTAGTATAAATTTGTGTTTAAAAATATTTAACTTTACACATTTTACAGATTGTATTGTAACTTACAGCACATGACATTGTATCAAATTAAATGTGTTAAAAAAAAAGTTGTTTTAATCCTTTGTTAAAAGGTTACATCTTACTGTAGTTACTTCTAAAGTAAAATACATTATTTTTTAATGTACAATGTTTATAAAATGCTGTGTATTGGTACACTTTAAATTTGAATTATTTTAATTCCATGTATGAAGTTCTACATTAATTAACTGCAGTTGTAATAAAAGAATTACTTACCATATTAGATTTTGTATTGCGAGCATATATGTGTGGTCGTAAGAAGCTGTCCATTATTCCAAACCAATACACAGTTGGTGTGTACACATCACTAGTACCCGCACCAGACACTTCACTATCTTTAATTTTTTTTATTTCTTGTGAGTAGGCATTCCTTAGGTTTTTAAACTTTTTTATTATTTCATTAGGCCCAAAACCAGCAATATTTAGTAACTCCGAAATTATTTTCGCAGCAGTAGCACGCATATCACGGTTTCTGTAACTATCAATGTTTATATCGTACAAGCAAGGTTCAGTTCGATACAGTTCTAGCATCCGCACAGTTTCGGCTTCGGTCATTTTCAAAGACTTTTTCACCACGGTTTCGGCCTCGGTCAATTTCAAAGACTTTTTCGACACGGTGTCGGACGTACACACCTTCGAATTCGCCTTGAAACGATAATACGTGTTCCTCTCAAGAAAACTCACAATGAACTGATCGTTCGCCACGGCTGAGCCACGCTTGCAACAGGCGTAGCAACCAAACATGGTTTGGTTTGTTCCGCGAGACGTGGGGAACAGGCGTATTGGATTGCCACGCCTGCTATTCCCACGTCTACTTTGTTTACACTAGCCGTGGCCACGCTTCTGAGCAAAGTCTCACCACCACGCCTATTTTCAGCCGTGGCCCCACGGCAGTGTAAATAGGGCTTAACAAAGAGACTAACGTGACGGCTCCATGAAGCGGGTGAGCTTTATTTCGTCCAGCCCGTCAAAACATAATATATAGACGTATATCTTTGCAACTAAATGTTAGTTTACAATACACTTACACCGTTTAAACGTTGTACAACTCAAAATGTTTAAAACAGTTTAACATGTTAGTAATTCATCAGGAAAGAAATACACTCACAATATTTAGTTAATTCTAGAAATATTGTTTCTAGAAACATGGGCCTGAGGGTTAGTGTGTGTGTGTGTGTGTGTGTGTGTGTGCGTGAGGGTTTCCTTAAAATGAAATTTTACTAACATTCTTCGATAAATAGATCTTCGTACAATATAGCCTACTTATTGGCGGATTTCAGCCAGAGCTGTAAGGGAACTAATATGTAATTTATTATATTATTATATAAGAATCATTTCGTTTGATTTATTACTGCCATATAATTAAGGAAATTTGTATTTTGTTGTTACATTTTTTTGTTGTCTTTGTATCTTACCAGATTCACTTCTATTAACAGGCCTCGTGTCCCTGAGGGATATTTATTGTTCTCTTCAATTTAAATAGGTTATTATGCTAGTGTATAAAGTTCAGATAAAATAAATATGCTTAGATTTTTTAAACTATTATTTTTTCAAAAAATATATAATTTACATAATAACATAAAATCGTCAGTCACGTAACAACAAAATCGGTGTCCTTTACGTTTGTTGTATAATAGGTTTTATAATATAATACGTTAACTATATACGCTACAAAATATAACATTTAGTTAGAAAATATTGTTGAACTTGTTGCTTTAAAGTTTAAAGTGTTAACCATTGCTCTAAAACACTAAAGCCATGAAGTACAAATTGTTGTAAAAACGCTGTTTATCGTGGAGCTAGCTGCACAATGTAAAAAGTTAAACAAGTTATGAAATATATTTTGTTTCGTCGTGAAAACGGACCTCTAAATGTCGAACAGATTAGCAGAATATTGTTGGTGTCGTAACCATAAAAGTCGTTTATACGCGACATCAGTGCATCATAAATATGTTAACATTATTACTCGCTTATCGTTTGATGTAATCTGGTTTATTCCAATGTATGAGAATTTATTTAATAAGAATAGTTATTGCGTAGGAAACGCACGGCAGCATTTCCCTTGTAAATAGTTATTGCGCGGAAAACTAGTTTGTAGAGATGGAGTAGGTATAACTATATATGTGGTAAATGTCAATATACAACTGTCAAGTAACGTTACTAAAATTCTTCTAACTTAAATCAGCAGTGAGCTATGAATATATCAAGGAAGTATTGTTATAGGAAGCCAAAATAAACAGTACCGCACTGAAATTAAAGCAGCTGTGGTTGGTTTTCAGGACAGCTGATTACATTGTTGATTGTTACCAGGCCATTTTGCTTATTATTACTTTTTGTATGTTAGTTACTGCTGTAATGGTCCTTACCACTCCAGAGAAAGTTTTGATCAGCATTAATTTCGCTCATAAGAGCAGATTCTTACGGTTGTCCTAGTTTGATGTGAACTGCTGCAGAGTTTCAAAAACTACTTCACAACCAGCCGCCAAGTATTGCCGTAATGATAAGTGTTGACAAGTTCCGTTGTAAGGTTACAGTTTTGAGTAAATTGATAGAGTACTTTATTGCACTTTAATATTAACAATGTAATATGAAAATCCTAGGTTCCTACAAGTTGTATGGTTTTCATGTAAAATTCATGTGCAATTAAACGGTTTCATTAACAAGCAATGTGAACTGCTGTAGAGTTTCAAAAACTAATTCACAATAAGCCGCCAAGTATTGGCGTAATGATAAGTGTTGACAAGTTCCGTCGTATGGGGTAGTGTTTTAACTCAGCGTAAAGCGTATCAATGAATACTTAAAATAGTGTTAAGTATTCATTGAGCGTATGTAGGCCGTCCAAACAAGTCTTTCTTCAGCAAATTCTGCAGGTTCCGAAAAGAAGCCTTTGAGAATGAACATCAGTATTGCGTCTTTGGTGAGAATGTTTGAAACTTTTGGTGGATTCCCTATCGTATACAAACTGGTTCAACGTAGGGTTACAAAATTGTTCAACTTTGATCAAAATATCATTAAGCATCTATTATCAGTTTTTTAGGAGAGTGACAAAGACTTCCGAAAATGAATGAAAAATACGGATTTTTGACTCGTAATGTTTTTTTCAGTTTTCTGTATTTACAAAACAAAATAGTTAATTCATCCACGGTATTAGAGTAAGTAATCGTAAAAATTTAAGCTAAATTTATTATGAACACTGATACCCCTGACATTTCTCTGTTGGCAACTTTACATACAGACCTGTATGAAGCAGTCATTTGCAGGCGCTTATCGTGACAAACAAATTATATTTGCTATATTATTTAATTTAACAGTTCAATGAACTCCAGTTAAATTTGAATAACTAATCGTATTATTATTATTACAACCCATGATAAATAATCTTCAAAAGCAATTAAGATCATAAATAAATGTGTTACAAAGTTGTGTCATTTACACGTCTTCTTTACAACCTTTTATTTACTTGATAAAAACACGCATTTATTGTTTGTTTATTGTACATCGTCACATATTATGCTGTATAACATGATTGAAATATTTCTAGTTTTAAACGTTTATGTTCCCATATGAGTATTGTTTGTGTGATATGAGTATTGTAGCAATTCTCATAACAGTTTTTCTTTTAGGTCAACCTCCAGCCTTGTAGATTTGTAACAATACGTATCAGACCTTTTTTTAATACGTAGACAACAATACCTATTTTAGGGTCTAAACAAATATTTATCGGATACTTTTAATTCTAGTAATTAAAACACAGGTAATTTAATGATAGCCTACTAATTGTACAAACATAGTGTCTGAAGTTCATTGTAATTCTAATGAAAATTACTAACATTTTAAACTAATATGTTTATTCTTATTTGAAATGTTTCTAAAGGTAAAATGTTTTGTTCGTAACAGCTTCTTTAAACATTTTTTAATTGGAATATTTCAACACACAGTCAGACACAATGTTACTTAAAAACGTAAACAAATTATAATTAATCATTCGTTACTTACTCAATGTTAGCGAAAGATGAACATTGCAGAACTATTATGTCTTTTGCCTTACCTAGAATTAAAAAGCATAGTTAAAAAATGTTTAAACAATCAAAAGTAGGGTTAGCTTTAAACTCTAAAATTTGAATATTTTTTCCTAATTACTTTGTATGCTACATTTAAAACTCAGTTTAAAATGTATTAGTTTGTATTGATATAAAAAAATATAACAATTTTCCAGGCGGAATAAGACCTAAACAAACATGTCAATGATACAATAACTCGCGAGTTATAGTTTGATTATTGTAGCTCGTGCATCACTGAAGATGGCAACTTTGTCATTGAAACGCGATTGCGTTAATAAACTTATTAGTTGTAAGATTCTGTGTTCAAGTTGTATTTTATCAATATATTATCTTCTCACAAGTCATGCTCAATATTTACATAGAAATTTTAGGAGGGTTTGGAGGAGTCAAAGTTACTAAATAACGATTTATCTAAACCTATTGAACGGATTGGAATGAAATTTGGTATGTAGCTTCCTCTAGGACCGTAGGTGCTGATAAGAAAGTGTTTCAAAAAATTTGAAATCTTAGTGGAGGTTTGGGGAGTCAAAGTTATTAAATCACGATTTATCCAAAACCACTGAACGGATTGAAACGAAATTTGGTATGTAGCTTCCTCTAGGGAAATAGGTGCTCGCTAAGAAAGGTTTTCAAAAAATTATAAATTTTAGGGAAGGTTTGGGTCTGTCAAAGTTATTAAAACAAACCACCGAAAGGATTGGAATGAAACTTGGTATGTAGGTTCCTCTAGGGCCCTAGGTGATCGCTAA
The DNA here is from genome assembly GCA_018207615.1 of Philaenus spumarius. Classification (NCBI taxonomy): domain Eukaryota; kingdom Metazoa; phylum Arthropoda; class Insecta; order Hemiptera; family Aphrophoridae; genus Philaenus; species Philaenus spumarius. The sequence goes on along the minus strand of JAGFPH010004562.1, from coordinate 32,613 downwards.
GGCAGGGTTTCAAAAAATTCGAAATTTTAGGGGGGTTTGGGGGTCAAAGTTACTACAAAAAACACCGAACGGATTGAAATGAAATTTAGTTTATATAGCTTCATCTAGAGCCATAGGTGTTAGCTAAGAATTTGTTTAAAACATTCGAAATTTTAGGGGAGGTTTGGGGGGATCAAAGTAACTAAAAATCCCCATAAGAAATACATAGTGTAATATATTTATAGATATAATATATTTTTTGTTAATATACATTTAACTTTGATTTATCTATCCGTGCAAAGCCGGTTCGGGCCAGCTAGTTGTTACATAAGATAACAATGTTTCAGAATATTTCTAATTAAACTGGGTGGAGGAAGATTTTGTAAAAAACAAAAATCTCATTCAATATGTATGTAATCGTAATATTGCCCAGCAAAGCCGAGCGTCCAAAAATTATATCAGCTTATCAGCCTTAATAGGAATAGTCATAAAGTAAAAATAAAAATAATGTGCACTCATAAAACTATGTATAGGTTGTATCAATGAGACTTCATACTAACTTCTCACATTAAAATTAAGTGTGTCCTTTTTCTAGCAGATTAAAATTGATAAAGTCTAAAGTAATTCAATGTTATAAATGGTAATTGTTCATTATCCCGAAATACATTATATTTTGGCGTAAATTTACTATACGACCCTCAGCTGATATTGTTGCAGACGACGACCTAGTTTTACATTCTACTGTTAAATGTTGAATACAGGTAAACATACTGTGACGAAAGACTATAAGTTAGAACTTAAGGCTATTATTTTATTTTATTTTTGCATTTCTGTTGGCGTAGGGTCATTTAGTAAATTCGAGCTGTGCAAATGGTCCTGAAATGAAGCTCTATTTCGGAAAAGAAATCATTTGGAAGTGCAACGTTAAAGCCTGCCAGAAAAAGATCAGAATACGAGTCGGGGACTGAGTCGTTGACAGCCTCTTATCGTTCTTCACTGCCGTGCGTTTCTTTTACTGCTGATCCATGGAATTGACTTCGATCAAATGGTGTTTAAAGGTAGTCAGGTATAATAAGCAAGTACCCTATCAATGTGTCAACATCAAGTAAGCAATTTTAAATATTTCTTAACTCATCCTTTATTTTTCGATATATATAAATAGTTAAAGAATATTTAAATTAAGATGGGTAGAGAAATTAACAGATTTTGTAAACACCAAAAATCTTACTTAATATGTACCTAATAATATTTTTTTTATTTTTAGCTTACACACTTCCTCAGAAAGGGTTAATTTAATTAAATAACAAGTGAAAAAACATGGAAGAAGAATGGGATTCGAAGCAGGGACCTTTACGTTTCCGTCGTAACACTCTACCAACTAAGCCAGCCAAAAAATAAGATGGCAACTTTGTCATTGAAACGCGTTTGAGTTAATAAATGTATTAGTTCTGAGATGCTGTGTTGAAGTTGTATTCTATCAATATATTATTTCCTCACAAGTAAAGCTCAATATTTACTTATAAAAATGTAAATTCCTACTTTTTTGTCTTAAAACAAACATTTCAATGCCTACCGGAACAGAAACATACCACAGTCGGGTTTACAAGTACTTTATAGAGAAAGTTGTCATAAATACTGCAGATAAAAAACTTTCTTTAATTTTATTTAAGTTGAAAACAAAGTAATTTCTTCGTTCATGATCATTTTAATAATTTCTTTATTCACGTCTTAGACTTCTGTAAATATAAAGTGTATTCTCTAAACTAAACGTGTTACTTCCATTTTATGTCTTACACAATTTTTAGTTGTGTACAATATTTACGAATGTTATAAAGTGACTTCGTATTATTTTTTGGTTATGTAAATGTTATTGAGTACACCACGTCTTGTTGAAAAAATAAAGTACACTTTTTACATCTCAGAACAAAATACACTTATTTCAAATGATAAATTTTACTATATGCCTATCCGAAACTAATAATGTAATTATAACTGTTATTTGTATAGTCAAAGTAAGACACAGGAAATTGGTATTAACTCGTAAACTAAAACATTTGCGTCGACGTGATCTACTGGATATGCCCGTTTAGCACATTCTCCGTCTATTCAATATGTATGTAATATTGCCCAGCAAAGCCGAGCGTCCAAAAATTATACCAGGTTATCAGCCTTAATAGGATTAGCCACGAAGCAAAAATAAAAGCAATGTGCACTTATAAAACTAAGTATAGGTTGTATCGATGAGAGTTTTGAATTTATAGACTAGAACTTCAGGTATTTTTGTTTTTATTCTTGCATTTCTGTTGGCGTTGAGTCATTTAGTAAATTCGAGCTGTGCAAATGGTCCTGAAATGAAGCTCTATTTCAGAAAATAAATCATTTGCAAGTGCAACGTCAAAGCTTGATAGAAAAATATCAGAATACGCGTAGGGAACTAATTCGTTGACAGCCGCTTATTGTTCGTCACTGCCGTGCGTTTTTTTTTACTGCTGGTCCAGGGAATTGACTTCAATCAAATGGTGTTTAAAGGTAGTCAGGCATACTGAACAAGTACCCTATCAATGTTTCAACACCAAGTAAGCAATTTTAAATATTCCTTAGCTCATCCTTAACTTTTTTGCGATATATAAAAAAGTTAAAGAATATTTAAATTAAGATGGATAGAGGAACTAACAGATTTTGTAAACACCAAAAATCATCTTACTTAATATATTTTTTCCTTTTTAATTTTCCGCTTACACACTTTCTCAGCAAGGGTTAATTTAATTAAATAACAAGTGAAAAAACATGGACCAAGACCGGGATTTGAATCCTTGACCTTTACGACTCCGTAGTAACGCTCTACCAACTGAGCCAGCCAAAAAAATAAGATGGCGACTTTGTCATGGCGATATATAAATAGTTAAAGAATATTTAAATTAAGATGGGTAGAGGAATAAACAGTTTTTGTGAACACCAAAAATCTTACTTAATATGTAATTCTTATTATTACTATTTTTTCTTTTTAATTTTCCGCTTACACACGTCCTCAGAAGGGTTAATTTAATTAAACAAAAAGTGAAAAAAACATGGGCCAAGACCGGGATTTGAACCCGGGACCTTTACGATTCCGTCGTAACGCTCTACCAACTGAGTCAGCCAAAAAATAAGATGGAGACTTTGTCATTGAAACGCATTTGAATTAATAAACTTATTAGTTGTGAGATTATGTTTTCAAGTTGTATTCTATCAATATATTATCTTCTCACAAGTCAAGCTCAATATTTTCTTATAAATATGTAAGTTGATGTTATGTTCATGAAACGTCAAAGGTTGGTTTTTAAATGTCTATACTTCTGACAATCAAAGTGATTGGTTGGAAAGTTGTCCAGATTAGTTTATGTTGATGGCCCGCCCTTCATTCACTTCGTCCAGTTCAACAAACATGGCGAGATGCTCTTGCAAGTAAATGTTATGTGCTCTAACTGTATCACAATTTGTACATCGGACTCAAACTGGATAATAATTAATTGTTACAAACGTTTTAACATCAAGCCAGCAATATTGAATATTTCTTATACTATCTTTATCTTTCATTGTTAATATAAGAATTTTAACCTCAGTGTTTACGACATTGAAGTATTCAATCTGTTAATTCAATAATTGCAGTAAAAACCGTACAAGTGAGATCACATCGACCAGTATCGGTAGATATCAGGGTATCTCAGATGGTAGAGCATCACGACGGAAACGTGAAGGTCCCGGGTTCAACTCCCGGTCTTGGTCTATGTTTCACTTGTAATTTGATTATAAATTTACAGTTCCATATTATAATCCAATATTAGAAACAATGAAAACAAACGTTGTTAAAGCGTCGTGATAGTGATCTCAACCCCAGTAGAATGTCCAACACTTCCCACGCTATCCAACGATATGTTTTTTGTATGTCCTTTATCACCGCGAGGTTTCATTTGTTTCATCTCAATTTGTAATTCAAGTAAAGCTAAGTCAAATACTTTTATGAAATAATAATTTACAAGTATACAGTTCAATTGTTTGATTTATTCTCTACACTTTCTTATAATAATATGTTATTTTTGGGAAAAGGATATATTCCTAAATTACTATTCAAAATAGGCCTAGTTTTGTTAGCAGTCTTGTAGTAGGAACATAAAACTGGTGTTTTCAAAATAAGACATTTTAAATTGATAAATATTTGTATATAGTTCTATTTAGAACTAAATTACGAAACTTTTTTACATTTATGAAAAAATTACAAAAATGTTTACTACTTTTTATTTAGGCCTATAGTTATGTTCCTTTCGTTACTGAACAAGCTTGCTTCTGAAGCTAATAACTTTGTTAATGTTATTTCAATAAATTTTTTACTAGCATATATGAATTCTTGGAATTTTTATCTACAAAATAGCTAAGGAAAACTTTTGAATTGGTTTAGAATAAACGTATAAAAACACCTTAAAAATACAAAAACTTGGACGGTTTTTAACAAATTTAAAGTTTACGCCCATTTTGTGAGCTTACCGTTAGAGATAAGGATTAAGAATAAAATATCTTTGAAAATCTAATTTGCTACCCGCAAAATATTATTTAGTTTTTAAATTCGACTTACGGTTAAGCCACAAACTGGCTTTGGAAAAAAGCTTACACTAAGAGAAACGTTCCGGCCGCCATTTTTATTTTATTTAAGAGGTTAAAATTGAAAAATGGAAAAACCGGTATACATACATCACTCGGCCTAGGTATAAGGAACATTTATACAAAAAATCATCAAAATCGGTCAAGGCGCTTTTCCGTAATCGTGAGACAGACGAAATGCCGAACGGTCGAGCTTAAACGGAGACCTCGCTTCGCTCGGTCAATACGTATGTTTCAGAATATTTCTAATTAAACTGGGTGGAGGCAGATTTTGCAAAAACCAAAAATCTTATACAATATTTCAACATTATGTAACATTGCCCAGCAAAGCCGAGCGTCCTAAAATTATATCAGGTTATCAGCCTTAATAAGATTAGTCATAAAGTAAAAACATAAGTAATGTGCACTTATAAAACTATGTATAGGTTGTATCAACGTCAAAGCTTGATAGAAAAATATCAGAACACGCGTAGAGGACTAATTCGTTGACAGCCGCTTATCGTTCGTCACTGCCGTGCGTTTCTTTTACTGCTGGTTCAGGGAATTGATTTCGATGAAATGGTGTTTAAAGGAAGTCAGGTATACAAAAAATGTAGGCCCTACCCTATCAATGTTTCAACATCAAGTAAGCAGTTTTAAATATTCCTTAACTCATTCTTATATTGTTTTGCGGTATATAAAAATGTTAAAGAATATTTAAATTTGAATTACTAGATTTTGTAAACACCAAAAATCTTACTTAATATGTAATATTGCCAAGCAAAGCCGAGCGTCCAAAAATTATAACTGACTAACAGCTGCAGAGATAATAATTCGATCACGCAGCTGAACCGCTGACGTGAGTTGAGCAAATATCCATTCCTAAATTAAGTTTATATGTTTTAGGGTTTCAACCAACAATTTAGGAAATTGGTCTACTCACGGCGGTGCTGAATAGCTGCCTGTGTGTACGACATATATTAGTAGAATTTGTTTTCCACCTAAGCCTCCAGACTCAAGATTTCCTTTGGTGCTTTGCGAGTTTGCACTTCGACCATGTGGCCTCGGGTTGTGGATTCGCTCGCACCATTTGGATTAAAACCAGGTACTTTTATAGTATCTTATAGGTACTTTTACGGTTTGATCGATTTTGGGTCGATTAAGCGAGCTATAAGGTCGTGTAAAAAAACAAAATGTGCATAATAATATCTTACATATAATTTTTTAGATAAAAATAAAAAAGTTTCATTCTCGTACGAAAGATTTCAAAAAATAGGTACTTCCTGTCAAAAAGTACTTCCTGTGTTGCATTTCTTTGGCTAACTAACTCGTCCGAGCGACGTGGACAACACACGTGTGTACGAAATTTATACCAAATCGGACTTAAAATGCGGCGGCTAGAGAGCGAACACATATATACATATATATATAATGTTTAATGACACCCCAAAACGTGTACTGAATCCCGATTCGTCATTTTGAACCCTGGACATTGGGCCTTTATTTCCAGCCCTAGCACTACTTGACCTAATAGTCCGGCATCTATAGGGGGTTGAGTATGCACTGAAAGTGTAACGCATTTTGACTTTTGTTGTTGTTGGGGGCACCTTGGAGATGACCAAAACCGATGTTGTCGCCCTCTCAGCAGGTGAACAACTTGGGGGGAGGGGGGGAAGTAGCGCGGGGGAGCGTTCTATAAAAGCGCTAAAATCTCGTGAACGAGACGTGATAGAAACATGCTCTAAACGGCATTTTATTAAACACATTATGTTCTTCAAAAAATGTCATTAGAAAAAAATCCCGTATCTGTAAAGGAAATCGAGAAATGTATGTATATCTTTAAAAGTACCATATTTTATTTATAATTGCAATAACTTATGACTATTTTATTACTATTAAATTATATTATACCATTAATTAATATATTTTCGTGTTATTTCATCACTCATCAAATAGTATTTATTTCAAAATATTATATATACGCGAGGTTTCCGGGGTAGTGGGCACTGCGACGCGGGAAATGAAGCCTACCAGCCAGCGACAAGTGTACAGAAAAGGCGTGTAAAACTATACCTGATTCATTCAAACCTGTCATATCAGTAGTATACATAGTTCATGTTAAATGTATGCTTTATTTAGGAAGTTATACATTCAATTGACTTTTATTGGAAATGTTCCACCAGTTTAACTAATTGAAGGACAATAACAACTTTTTGAGATTTCATTTATTTGAAAATAAATATATGCTATTGGAAATGTTTGTGTTCATTTGCTACTAACTGAAATAAGAACAGAATTTTGTACTAATTCTTGTGTACCATGGACTACACTACGACCTACACGATGAATAATTGTCCGGCACAATTAAGGTTTTTTTTTAAGTTTTTAAAAGTGTTGTAACTGTGGTGTTTTTGTGTGTTTTTTAAACGTGTTATGTGTTTTATTGTGTAAGTGTACTTGACAATGGGATTGCGGTCCCGAAACGCGCCGTAACATTCGAACGACCAAAAAAAGTCACAAGACGGACCAATAAAAGGTAATATTTAATATTATTATTAATATATTATCCTATATATTATAATTCTTGAATTTTGGAAAAATACTTTATGACATTTTCTAAAAACACGTTGACTGTAAGAAGTTTGTTTTGAAACTACTGTAATTATCCTGTTACAATAAAATTTGATTTCCTTCTCTAGTCAATCGGTTTTATTACTACTGATGTAGTATTCAGCATATTGTCACTCTCACTACAATACTTTTGCAGTTTATTATTTAATTTCCTACTTACAGGTAAAAATAACAATTGTTTTATTGTAATAGAAAAAGATATACTAAAACAATACAATACTACTACAATACAATACTAAAGATATACAAACAAATACGGTAAAAGGAAAGGTTTTTTTAAAATGCGATTTTAGTACATTCTATCTAAAATAAAAAAACTAGATTACCAAATTGTATTATGTTTAGTTTTATTGTGGTCAAACATACCTAAATATATATTTAATATAATAAAACTTAATCTAAAATTTTAAGAATCAAAATTCAAATTGTTTAAAATATCAACAAAATAACTAATTATTGTCCATAAATAAATTATTCCACTTGAATATTAAAATATTAACTTCCAGTTTCTTCTTTTTTACATTTTTTCAAAACAAAAATATATGGATAAAATATTTAATTTGCTTTCGTACAAATTCAAAATAACCCAACATAAGATTAATATTATTCAGATTAAAAGTGTTTATCTCCAGTTCATTTAAAAATATTTAGGTGTAATAATGATAAATATTAAAAGTTATTGCTGAAAATTAAAACTTGTTGTAACTGCACAAAAATTAAGAACACAAAAAGATTACATCTCTCTTATTATATGGTTTAGAAGGTGCCTAATATCATTAAAAACTACATGCTTACATGGTTTTTGCTTGTAACATTTTTCGAAGAACATAATGTGTGTAATAAAATGCCGTTTAGAGCATGTTTCTATCATGTCTACTTCACGAGATATGAACTCTTTTATAGATCGCGCCCCGCGTTACTTCCCCCGCGCAGTGCCCCACTACCCCGGAAACCTAGCGTATATATAATATTTTTAAATAAATACTATTTGATGAGTGATGAAATAAAACGAAAATATATTAATTAATGGTATAATATAATTTAATAGTAATAAAATAGTCATAAGTTATTGCAATTATAAATAAAATGTGGTACTTTTAAATATATATATACATTTCTCGATTTCCTTTACAGATACGGGATTTTTTCTAATGGCATTTTTTGAAGAACATGATGTGTTTAATAAAATTCCGTTTAGAGCATGTTTCTATCACGTCTTGTTCACAAGATTTGAGCGCTTTTATAGTACGCGCCCCGCGCTACTTCCCCCCTTCCCCCCAAGTTGTGCACCTGCTGAGAGGGCAACAACATCGGTTTTGGTCATGTCCAAGATGCCCCCAACAACAATCAAAAGTCAAAATGCATTACACTTTCAGTGCATACTCAACCCCCTATAGATGCTGGTTTATAAATTTAACAAATTGACGTACTACCACCAATAACACTTTACTAGCGGAAGCAATCCGTAGCAACACAACAAAAGCCTAACCTAGGTTCAAAAGATTTCTTCCAACATTAGCTTAGAAACATTTAAATAAAGCATTAAAAGTTCAACAATATCACCCCTAAAGTATCAACCCCATGTCACCACGTTTCATTTGCATCTGAAGAGAGTTTTTTTTGAAAACTGCTTCAATAACCCAGCGCATATTTGCATATTTATGCACATAGTTCGGCAGGAAAAGTAAATAATTTACAAGTATGACATTAACTTCGCATTTTATACTTTAATTTCTGAACATAAATCCCTGTTGTAATATTATTATAAAATGTCACTTTTCCGACACATGGGTCGTTAGGTCGCGTTTTAAAA
>JAGFPH010004562.1:0-23176 GCA_018207615.1 Philaenus spumarius | reverse complement strand
AAATTGCCTTGATTTATATCATAGATAAATTAGTAACTTATTCTTCCTTGCCAAATGAAGTATTACTGGCTATAATACCTATTGTTCTGTGACATGTAAAGGTCACGTAGCGCTAGTTGTCAACAGTTAATGATTCCATAGCCAACAGCATAAAAACGGAAGTCACCAGTTATACAGTCGCACTCGGAGGGGCAAGAAGTATACTTGGAAGACATCAATGTATCGACATTTTTGCCGTTGTTAATTATTTATTTATATATCTATCTTGTTATTTGCTAATATTAATCGTATCATTCCTTATACATAAATTGACATTAAACTTATGTTAATGAAATCAATTTGTGTGAAACAGTGTGTACCGTAAATAGAAGTAACTTTTATTTGAACCAACACTACTACATGTCTAATGTAATTAAAGGTCCCTTTGTTGTTTTTTGTATGTATATACATTATCATCTATGTTTAAATTGTACGAAAGTGCGCTAGCTTAAAACTGTCACGTGTAAACTAATTATTTGTGAATGTGTGTAGTTACTTAGTGAACAACAAGTAGAATGAGAAGATTAAACCGTCAGACTCTGTACAATTTGCAAGGTACTGTAACACGACGTCATTGTATTGCTTTAAACATAACTGTGTCTTTTATTATTAATACATTGTATAAATGCAATTTAGTTGACATATACATTTCCTCTTCCTCCGAAACATTCTAATTACTTCATTATAAGTCATCATTATTCACCTAATCATCAGTTTGAGTATAATTTTCTGCCAATCCTAGCGTTAAACCTTTTATTTGAGTTTGTCGACGTGTTTCGGAGTTATTCCATTCTCAAGACCATTTGGGATACGTCTTTATATACAGTCTAGCCATGCCCCTCCTCCAACTGCATCCGGCTACACGCAACAGAAACCTAAGTGTTTATTTTATTCTTTAATACTGTCAACATTTTCAGATTTTAGAATGTTATTTCTGATTGATTGTATATTTGTTCATTCATAATTTTTTCTCCGTTCATCTTTAGTTTAAAATTTTCCATATTTTCAATTTTCTTGAAGCGTCTTCCTTTGTTGCGTCTTCCTTCAACCTACATTCAGAGACCTATCCCAAGACGACCTGTTAGCTAAATGCTTGTAAGGAAAGACGTAAAACAACAATGAAAATTTGAATCACGTTATATGGTCTCAAATACCTAAAACTGTATTTCTTCTTGGTTACAAAACGTTGAAGTAGATGTTCTGTTAACTTGCAATGGTGGAGCAATAGGAAGCGCTAGAGTAAAGGAAATATTGGGATTTGAGGTAGGCTAACCACTCAGAGAAGACTGACATTGATCGTGTTGCAAAAGCTGAAAGGGCTGCAAATGAGTTAGCTAAGAAGGCCAGAGTGAAGAGATGTAAATAATAATATGAGGAGGAAAACGATAGTCATCATTATGGTCCTAAAGATTGTTAAAGGACAAATTTTCGTTATTTTGACTTTAAATGCGATTTTCCCCTAAACTACTTTTGTTTAATACATGTACCTATATTACAGGCGATGATAACCACCCAGGTTTTTCGCCTTTAAACCCCAAAAAAAAAAAAAAACATGTACCTATACGTCGGCTTGGGATTGTTTCAGAAACCACCTGAAGTTTGTATCGAGTTTGCAAAGCACTATTGTCAATGGTTGGTAGCAGAATCAAGACATTAGGCTATCTGTTTGTAATAATATACAGATTTCCATTGCTAATATTCTATGTATATCTTCAAATTCCCAAAATAGTCGAGTGGACATGGTGGTTTCTCGTTTATACATTGGCCATTCCCACGGAGTATATAAATAAGATGGATTGAGCGTTATATTCCGCCGGTGAGGCAAGCTGCCGGAGAAATATGGCGGCGACCTTGGTACCCCCCTCCACACCGCGCGGTTTTCGTTATTTTACCATCAGTAGACGTTGTAAAAGTTTTTAAAATCAGTGAAGATGTTATGATAAAAACTGTCAAGTTTGGTAATGACAAATTTGTGAAAAATTTGCTTACTCAAATGTCTTCAATGGTCCTCTAAAACTGTATGGGGCTAAACAATTTTTTAAACGAACATTTCCTTGACGTAAACCATTATGTATTATTAACTAATACTGTATGTACAAAAATATTTCAATATTAGACTTTAGCATTACTCAAAAGTGTTCAAACAAAACATTCACAAAACAAAAATAAGGAACATTTTGTGTAAAACAATTTTGTTTATGGGCCAGTAAATGTATTGTATCCATTGATTGGTTTTTCTTATCATCCTTATAACCTTATTAGCGAATTATAATTTACAAATAAATTTTAAACAAAATAATAATTGAAGCATAAATTATTTATAAAATACATAACATAATATGTTAAACGCAGAAAGGTAAAATAATGACTAATATTCATAAAAAAAATAAGAGTTTTGCACATTACTCTAAACAATTAATTATTTTAGGAAAACATGTTAATGAAGTTACAAATTGAAATTCATGTTTAAGTGTTACTATTATTTTTAATCAATTATATATACATGAACAGAACATTTATTGGTCCTTCAACACATGTACAACATTGCAATAGACTTCGTCACATACAGTTTAGTCATTAAAACTAACATAACTAATATTAAACACAGGCTTACTAAATATTGACATCACATTCCAAATAATCCGCGAAGTTATAAAATGGGTGCTTTTTCAGCCAACCATCATAAAAAGTATGATATAAATCATCATTTGTCAAGTTTTTAAAAGTGGCAGGCAGTTTATTGAATAGTTTAATTCCTAAAACTAAATGATAATTTTTGGATTTATTTAATCTATGCCATGGTTGTTCAAGAATATGACCAAATCTTATATCATGATTATGAATTAAACCTCTAACTGGATACATAAGTAAATTATTCTTTACTTGCATTACTACATCAAAAATATACAAGTTTATAACCGTTAAAATACCAGTTTTAATAAACGGTGTTAATAAAGTTATTTAATGTGATCGACACAATAATTCAGTCGCCAGTGCTGGGACAGCGTGTGTAGCGGAAACATGTTACATTATTGGTTGTGTTCAACCTGTCATTATGACAAAACTACTCGTTTTAGACAGAACGTTAAATATATTCTTAAGTTTCAACTATTTATCAACCACTTTTCCAATGACATAATGTCTCTTACCAAAAAATACAAATTTTCCTCCCTTACTAACTTTTTCATTTATTTTTTTCTAACAAATAAATATTGATAAAACTTCAACTTTTAATAAAAAAAATAAGAGTGAAATATAATAAATTTGATGCATACTGGTGGCTTCGACAATTTACAATTAAAATTTCTGCCAAATTTCAAATTCTCCTATATTCAAAGTCAATCAAAAGGCGGTAGAAATAAAAGGCGGGAAACTAAAATGTTCGCCCCGGACGAATGAGTTTGGTGGATTTTGCCGTACAAAGATGGCGGCATTTTGCTCCACCGGCTGTACAGGCTTATTACTAGTAGTGCTCTCTCCGTGGCCATTCCATACTAACCCATGGGTTTCTGACCCGCCACATTCACTGTAATAAATTTAATTTCATCAATCACTGTTGGAGTTTGAAAAATTGTAACATTTTTGTAAGTGGTTCCGCCTACCGAACTGCATTTAAACGATGCTGAGTGATGATACCCAGAAAATGTATTTGGTATTTGTATTTGGTATTTGGTATTTTCTGCATCGTTTAAAGGTGATTAGTAATATTTAGAGACACTTGTATTGTTTACAGTGCGATGTAAATTAACTGTTAAACCTTTGTGCTTATCTGTTCGAGCTAATTATGTAATTTATGATCATTTTACAGGCGATGATGACCACTCTGGTTTTTTGCCTTTAAAATAAAATAATAATACAAAAATCTACTGCCCATGCTTCTTGTAGAAAGAAGGTGTCCAGAAAAAGACATCGCAATTTATTAAGAGAGATTGTGAGGAATAGATTTGAATAAAGTCCTTTTCCTTAAAATAATTCCTGGAGGTGGATATTATAGGTTAAACATCTTATCTTGGCGTTTTTATGGGCATGTCCAATTAAGAGAATGGGATCACTACTAGAGACCTATATCTTTAATAAAAACTAATGTATCAACGTTTTTTCCATGGTCTAAATCTGAAAAGCGAGTGTGGCAACTCAAAAGTGCAACACTAAACCAGAAAGCCTTCCACTATACTCAAACTTCCTGTTTTTAATAACCAACATGTGAACACTTTGTTTTATTGCAGTTCTTCTGATATTTATAATAAATTATTAAATTATTTTATTTAAATACACAAGTTAAGAAACAAAATTACAGTTTAAAGTACGATTTAAGGATATTTGTATGCCTCAAGTAAACATTAAACAGTCCCTTGAGAAGAGTATAAATGTAAGTAGCTGTTATATCGTTAGTTAGGAACATTGTATCGTTAGTCTCCAGTGTACTACTATCAATGCTAATAACATTACACTAGTACCCAGTGAGGGGGGCTTATATACGAGGTCATATAGTCTCAAAGTATCGGTAATAATCAAGAGTTGTGAGGACTATGGCGTTGTGGTGAAAAGTGTTATACATTAGCGATCACAAAGCACATACACTTTGTTATACATTCATCTGACTCGGATATGTTCACGTATGTGAGATAGTATACTAAATTTAAACGTACACGGCCTAGTGGATTTTATAAGTTAGAAACTCTTCCCTAACTCTGCTGAATCATTAATTGTTACTTTAACATCTAGTACTATTTTTTACTTGTGCTTTTATCTTGATATTTCTATAAAATTTCCTTCAACCGAAAATTTTAGAATGTTTTTTGTACACATTTTTATCAATGACTACATATTGATATGTAGTCATTGTTTTTATCTAACTTGTTGCAACTTAAAAACAAATAAATTACCAAAACACAGCTGAATTTTATAACACATATCAAAGAAATTTCTAACCTAATAAAACAAATTAATATAAATAAACTACAACAAATTAATCTATAAATATTAATTCACAATAAGTTTCGAGCCTAGTTACTGGCGTTCAGTTTACACTACAGTACTCCCATGACTTCATTGGTCTAATAACTTGTATAAAGATGTTAACCAACAAAAAGGAATAATAACATATGGTATTCCAATGCAGTTTGGTTATGCGTTACTGAATGTCCCAAGATAAGATGCAAATGTTTATTGTAAGAAATGCGTATTATATTAACGAGATTTAAACTAAAAAGAAAACTTATAAAACACAAAAAATATATACACAACATATATGATGCCACTAACGTTTTATTTTACTTATAAGCAACAAGGACAACAAAACAAACACCGTTAGGAGTTCGAGATATATAAAGCATTTAAGATGAAAAAACATAAAGTGTTAAGTGGTAAACGTAATTTCCAGTTTGTTGTAACCATAGAACTATATAATATGGAACGCTGAGTCAATGCAGTGCGAAACGAGCCGGCCACCGCACTGCTTCCCCCACTACTAGTCAGTGGTCCCACTGCACCGGCACAGATCCATATAAACCAATACGCGCGTCTTGATAAAGCGATATAAATTCGTTTGTTGTTAAGTGTGAATAGTGAAATTTGAAGATTTAAGTTAATGCTTATGGAAACAAGGATTTTAATTTTTAAATTAAGTACAATTAAATTTTTCCATAATAATATTTATTTATAAACAGATTAAATATATTAATCTTCTTTGTCATCAACACTTTCCCCATTTTCACATAACCCAAAGTCTAAATATCCTATGTTCCTACCAGTATGTGGATCGTAAATCAACTGTTTTCTTATGCTCATGCAATCAAATGTCAAATTTACGTTTTTCAGAGAGTGCTTAGAACGAACATTAGTTTTAAGAAAAGTTAAGACCTCATAAAAAGCGAGGGTAACAACCAAACTTGCTGAGCCAACCTCTCAAAAATGAAGGATTTGAAAGGAAAAATCTGTAGGCAATAGGGGAATAAAAATATAACTTTAGGGCGAATTCTTTCATTTTGTTTTCGTATATCTAAAAGCATATTTACTTTTGTCTTTGTTACTAAGGTTGGTAATCAACATATGCAAAGGAGTCCTGAACAAATATTATTTAATACTTTACAAAAGCAGTTCTGGTGCATTAAATTTTTAAAGTAAAAATAAATAAATAAACATTACCTAGTTACAGATTCAGGGCTAAACACAACATTTTATAAGCATTGTTGCACAATTTTGTAATTGCTTGTTTATAAAAAAACCTAAAACTCAAAAACCCCAAAAAACTAAACAAATTAAGAAACAGAAAACTCGAAAAATAATTATTATTATTATTATCTAGGATAAACATTCAGCATCTAATAATTATATATTCAGTCACCACCTGAATATGTTACGGCTGTGGATATAATTTTAAATTGATTATAATTTGTTAAAATTGTTTACTTTAAAAATGTAATTGTTATAGTTTAAAATAATAAGATAAAAATGGTGTCAGGGAAATATTGGTAATCAAACGTATCCCAATTAGGCCAGTCGGTAGAGGTAAATTTAGACCAAAAGTTCCAGTAATTTGCAATACGGCTGAATTTTTTTTATAAGTACATTAAAGTATGTAGATTAACCCCAAAAAAAGTTTACCAGTCTATCGATTTCCCAAAGTCGAAAAAAAAATCGATTATCATTTTTTTTCGATTATCCTTAATATTTCAAGCTGGGATGAAGATAGAGGAAAATAAAAATACCACCGTGTAGGGTAGGTATTTTTCAACAAAAAAGGTCATATGTATTTATTTCGTCCGACAAATGGTTTGTCTGGAAAAAATTCGATAATGCAGGTATGTATTTTGCAGCAGGTGAAATCACTAAAAGGGGACATCTTATTCATATATGAAGGGTTTTCTCATTTTAAATTGGCCGAATTTTAATATATAGAATTGAAACTTGACATAGGAGTTAAAATAAATATTTTAAACATTTATTCTGAGTCTCAGCTTGTTATCTTGAAAATTACCCCATCTAGAGCCAGTTGACTTATAATGGGTTTCTCGATTTTAGGAGTACCGGACCCACCAATTCATTTTAAACAGCTCCAGTTTAGAAAATTTTCAAAATATCAACCTGAAAGTTTTTTTACAATTTTTTAAATATAGTTTTTAAAATAAGTGTAGCAAAAAACAATTGTGTTTTTAACTTCTGTACCAATTTTTAAATCGATATGTTCAAAAATGTCGAAAATAGAGTCGTTGAATCCAAAGGTGTTATAGTTAAAACGAGATAGGTAAAACAGAAGACCATTTTCAAGTGCCTCGTTTTTAAAAATAACAAGAAAAAATCGTTCATACTTACTAAGAATATTTATACTGGTGTACTCAACTTGTAAAACAAATTTGATGTTGATATTCCAAAAATTTACGAAACTGGAATAGATTGAAATTAGTTCGTGAGTCCGGTACTCCTAAAATTGATAATCGAAATCGATTCCTAGATCACTTTTAAACCGTTAGATAATCCAATCAGAACAATCAAAATTCAAGTCGTCCAATCAGGATGAAGTACAAAAAACACGTGGAAAAGTATGGAGGGAGATTCTTAAGATAGCAGAGGGGTCTGTCATCAACTAAATTTCTACGTATCAACACTTAGTCAAAAACCTTTCAAGATATTTTTATTTTACCCTAATCATTTAATAATATAGTTTCATTATCAGTAATACAAGATAAACCATCCAACTAAAACTTAATCGTTAAATTAAAAGTAGATATAAAATGTAATTTGTTGTAAGACAGACCTCAAGGGTTAAAATTAAATAGCAAACGAAATCATATCCAGGATACTATTTCATGTATAAAATGAAAACATAAAAGTCATTAGAAATTAAATGAGTGAGTCGGAACTGTTTTATTAGAATTAGCTGAATGGAGGGTTTTGCTAAATACCTCAAAAGCAATTGCAATCAGTTCCGTTTCAACTTGAAATGTATTCCAAAGTTTAGAAAGCTGTAATTTCATTCCGTTAAGATCAAGATGCTACCTTCAATTTATAATACTGTAGTTGATAAGGTTAATAACTGATTGATATAAGAATTGATAATAATTTAAAAGTATTAAAAGGGTGTTAGGACTTTAATTAAAGATATATACTGTATGGTTATCAAAAATAAATTCATTAAATCATTGATCATTGGTCATTGATTTCATTAAATAAATGTCAGGAGAGCTAAATATAACCTCACTAGTTCAGCTATCTTTAGTACATTAAATTCAAAATTTAATTGTGTATTGTTTTGTTTTTTTTAAATGACTTATTGCACTTTAAAATTAAAATAATCGAATGAGAGGTTTTTTATTTTTTTTAATTAACTTACTAAACTTCAAATGGTTCTACTACTTCCCTTTCCTGCTACTGGGTCTGACTAGTTTCGACACAACCTATGTCATTGTCGAAGACTACAATTCTAGACGACAATTATCACTTAACACAAAGCACTACACAACACATAAAAGTATAAACACATACTTGCGAAGCACTTGTGTGGAAAGCTATGTCCCATTTTAAACTACTTAACAACCCTTTAATGGTGGACATTATGCGTTTATACTTTTATGTAAAGGGAAATAATAGAACCATTGAAGTTTAGTAAATTAATTTTTTTTTTTTATTACAATAATGGTCAAGAAAGTAGGATTCAAATAAATAAATAATTATTTTATTGTTGTTCTGGTATAATTTTGTTTTAGTATGCAATTGTCAATTTCATTTTATTTAGAAGGTTATAAATTGTAGAAAATCATTTATGAAGTAAATATCATAATATATTAAACCTATATATTGAATGGTCTCTGTAATTATTTCATTTGGAGTCATCTTGCATGCCAAGTTAAATTTCTATTCGTAAGTCGAATCTGGTGGAAGCCCCCAAAATTCAGAACTTTTATAGAACTAAACACATTTCAAAACTAAGCTTAAACTCATATAACCACAAAAGGTGAAATACCATAAATTAAAATAGGCCTTACATGATAGAGTCGCCTAAAATAAAAATAAACCTTACAATGGTTGTATACTTTATATAATAAACCCCTATTTATTTATTTTTTTAAATTTAATTAATTATGAAATTGTTTTTAACTGCACCAAAGAAGTATAACTTCTAACGCGCGTTACTAAGTACTCGGACCCATTTTATTTTTGAATTGTACCTTTCACAAATATGGAGAGATTTGTTTGCAACATTTTTAGGAATATCTTGAAAACTATGTAACACAGATATTTCAATTATTTATTAAATTAATAATTTAATTTAAGTTATTATAAAGTTTGTATAGTGATTCCTTACACTGCAGCATCAAACAATATTTATTTTCGGGGTAAATAAGCATAAGAACACAAAGTGTTTAAACAAATATTGTTTAAGATTATTGCAATAAGGGTGTGAAACTTGTGAAATTTCACCTTAGTATCTTAATTCCTAAGAAATTTTACTGTGACAGACAGACAGACAAACAAGTGTTCAGATTTTTTTAATTTACGGAACATACAAGAATCTGTTTTAGAAGTGTTAACAGTTAGTAATACACTAAAATTACATTAAACATGGTAATCCTACACTTTAATTGATAAAATAACTATTGTGCGCTCTACTACTTCACAAAGTTCACATTTCCGAAAGAAACATCTGTAATTTTTATCTTTTTCGCGACCCATATAGTTTCCTACATTAACCAAACATAAGACCAGCCCACATGTTTTCAGCCTACTGGAACAATACAGTACAATAATAGCACAGATATTGCAAGCAGTGTATGTGTAACATCTGTGTTTGTCCTGCGACCCAGCCCATGCGGGTCGGATTCTACTCTATTTATTTATATTTAAACTCTAACTTCGGTCTCTAGAAAAACTTAATAGTTTTGGTTAAGCTTTAGAATCAAGTGCTTTATATATTTTATAATTTATTTATTTACACTTGTATTACTAGTTAGTCTATGTTGCATCCTTAGTTTTAGTTTTCCAGGTTTATTTTTTTAACATAAATGCTTTTTAGTCATATGGAGGGTAACTAAAAGTTTAATTTAACTGTAGGCCTAGTTTTACATCCTTCAATTCCTTAAATATGCAGAGGGCAATGTAAAATTTTTGTATAGTGCGTTAGCGCAATAAAGGTACAAATGGTTTTATAAGGGATTCTTTACTGGAAGTGTTAATTTCTTTAGTAACATTCATTAGTCGTTTCAAACTATTTTTATCAGTTTTTAAGGTACAAAAAAAACTATAATTTTGTTAACAAAAATAATTCTAGGCTTCTTACAACAAATATGTTATCTCAATTAATAATTACGTTATACGTATATTTTGTAAACAAATATTTATGCTATTTACCCAAAAATAAATGTTACACAACTTCGTAACATAAATAGTTTTTAAATTATATAATTAAAAAATTTGTGGAAATTACTCGTTGAAGTTAAATTAATGAATAGTGTGACAGATTAGTTATCTAGGATAACAAATTTATTTTACTAATTTCAGCATCATTTTATTTGACTATTATATGCATTATAATATAATACTTAACTTTTTAATAGTTCTTATGTCCACTCTACATGATTTTTAAATGTCTTAATAAGCATTCAGGAAAAGGATAATACATTCACACAAAAATTGAAAGCATTCGCTTCTTTGAAAAGTGACATGAAAATCCTTCCAAAACAAGTTTTTGTATTTTTTTTTATATAAAATTCCATGGATTAGAAATATGTAATATACAGTGATTTTGTTTTCATTATTTTTTTATATTTTGGTGATTTGTATATCCATATTACTCTCAAAATAACTTATAATGAAATATTATAACCGTATAGGCCTATTATTAAACTTCAGCAAAATTGAACGAAAAATTATACTCAATAGTTGTTTGACATAAAAGATTTTGTTCCTTAGATTAAAAAAAAACTATCTCTGTCTCTCTCTTCACATACCTTCGGTTTGGGTAAATTTTCTTAAACAATTTGAATACTATCACTTTTAACCAAAATTTCTTAAACAGAGACGCCGAAAACTTTGTAAAATTCGTGTATTGTGTATAAAACACATCAATTTGAAAAACAATACTTCAGAATAAAAAGTACCTTAGAATTTTAAATATTTGCTGAATTGAAACAAACTATGGTATCGTGAAATTTCAACATCATTTAATAGGAAATTTCCTACTGAATATTTTTGGTTAACTTAATATAAAATGGGTAAAGTGACAAATCTTAATAGAAAAAACTTTACATTTGTACTGCTATTATTTGGGTTTTATTAAAACAGTATATGTTTCGATAGCAAATATTATTAATCTTTGATTTCGACTATGGCTGTTTTTATAGTTCTTTGACAAAAAACGAATTTTCAAACTAAATAGTCGTTTACTGGCTCTGCGGAAGGATATGGAGGGTGATCCAGGTACAATCTATGGGATAACCTATATTATTATTGTTAACCTATGGTATAAAACCTACTACTTAAAAAAAAAATTAACTGGGTGTGCTTAAGACCACACGTTGGAAGTGATAACTTCTATGACTACGGGGATTTTTAACTCGGTAAATGTGTACAATTATAAGGATTATAAAACTGTAGGCCTATTTGTTCAAATTGTTTATTTATATCCGTTATTATATATTTAAAGAAAGGTAAAAATATTATCTTTTAGTTACCTTTTATTTCATATTGATAGATCAAATGATTTAGAAGTTGTTAATATTACAGTAAAGAAATTAATAATCAAATATGTTATACAAAGATGTACGAATGTTTGCGAAGTTAAACAGTAGGTATCCTTCTTTAAATTTGTATAAACGAATATATTGATGATCAAAGGTTAGTTTTATATACAGTTTATAACCCCAAAGCAAATCTTATAACGTGTAGAAGCCCATATAACTTATAGTTATAGAAGCCTACATTAGTTGTATAACTAATATATAAGAAAATTAACATCACAAGAAATTTGAATGGTTGAAGTTGTAAACATAACCCCAAAATATAATCTACGCTGTGTTTTGTTTAAGAATTACAGATGATGGGCGAAATCAGCTGTTATATTATATTAACTAATTCTTATGTGTTAATTTGATTGCTATGCTAATAAATGTAAATAATGTATTAATAATATTCCCTCTCCACGATCTGACTTGTGTCTAAATAAAAGCGTGACGCGAGATCTCGCGAGAAATCTGGCGTGATGCGAGATCTCGCGGGAAATCTGGCGTGATGCAAGATCTCGCGAGAAATCTGGCGTGACGCGAGATCTCGCGGGAAATCTGGCGTGACGCGAGATTTCGAAAACATAGCCAAGTCGAAAGTGCCTAACGGGCCAATAGAAGTTATCACTTCAAAAATCTTTTTGAGTGTATTTTTTGTTAGATATAGTCAAATGTCTTGTCCAATTTGAGTGGTCTATTTTGCTGTTTCTATGGTTTATAAATTGTTCATGAAAATAAAAAGTGTTTTAAGAATCACTCTATAATGCGAAGTGATCGCTCAAAAGCTGGACTCTATTGAGTAAATAACAAATTATAAATTCTATTGTTTTCAAAAGCCCCTCGCTTTGGTTGCGTTGGCTTGAATGTCTGATTAGCTGTAACATAAAAGCCTTTGTTGGGTTGAAACAGATTTAATTCTGGTCTGTTAGTTAAAAGTATTATACAGAAAGGAAATTATGATGGATTTCTACAAATACATGAAACAATTTAAACACTTTATTTGGTACGTGATTACGTTGGTTGAAGCCGTAGCCTACCAAAATGTAGGTGGATTGAAAATGCCTTTCTTAGGTTATACACTTTTTGTATTCATATAACTAACTTGTGTTTTTTATATATTATCATTAAAGATCGTAATTCTATGCGTAAAACTTTACTCTGGACAAATAAATGTATACATTTCTTTCAGCAATGATTTGTATTGGTATCGAAACCTGGAGCTACAATTTACTTTCCCATTCAGCACTTTTAAATCAGAGTTTAAACAAACCATATTATTAGGGAATTTCCATATGAAAAATGAACTATTGCGTGACTCTTATGGCGAGATCTAAGGTCGGGAGTGGTCAATGGTTACCAACCATAGTTACCAGAACATGATTCGGGGTGTCATTAAAAATTGTATATAAATATGTATAGCCTATATGTGTTCGCACTCTAGCAGCCGCAATTTAGGTACGATTTGGTCCAAATTTGGTACACACATTGGTTTTACAATTCAATCGTGAAAACTTTCATTCTAGCACACAAATTTAAAAAAATTATGACTCTCTGTCAAAAACGTGCTTCCTGTTTAAGATTGTTTGGCTAACAAACACGTCCGTGTGCCACATTTGTACCAAATCGGAAGTAAATTGCGGCCATTATAGTGTGCACACACAAATGAATATATATAACTTTTAATGTCATCCCAAAACGTGTTCTGGGGACCATGATCAGTGCTCATTGACAATTCCCGACCTTAGGGATCACCATAAGAGTGACTGCTTAAGCTTTTTTTTCCTATTCGCTAAAAACAAACGTAGGCCTATCACATTATTTTCTATGTTTTAAATTATAAATTGTCAATATTTTTACGTTTGTTTCTTCGGAAATATTCAAACATTCGTTATGTATGAGGAAAATAAAATACAACTTTTTCCTACAGCTGTTTAATAAAGTACGTTCTTGCACACTCTCAGCAGTGCGCAAACTAAACTACATGTGTTCAGCGTCAAGTAATTATACCTCTTTGTTTTACTTTACTGCACGGTAGTACTTTTCGAAATTCCAGCTGTTTACTTTGCACACTGTACGCAAAGTAAACAGCTGATATAGTCTAAGTTTTGAAAATTT
This sequence comes from Philaenus spumarius, assembly GCA_018207615.1. NCBI lineage: Eukaryota > Metazoa > Arthropoda > Insecta > Hemiptera > Aphrophoridae > Philaenus > Philaenus spumarius. The sequence continues at coordinate 9,305 of JAGFPH010004562.1, read as the reverse complement.
AGGTTGTTATGGAACTAACCTCTGTAACAGAGATGTTTTTGAAAACTAAAACGCTAATTTAAAATTAAGCTGTAGTAAAAACGTTGTGTATCACGGGTGCAAAGTTTAATTTGTCTCATTCTATAAACTTTGCCGCTCTCGGCTTTACTCGTGCGACAAACTCGTATTTGCACCCTAGATACACAAATAACTATATTTCCTACAGCTGTTTAATTAAGTGAGTTTTCCACACTCACAGCAGTGCGCAAACTAAACTACATGTGTTCAGCGTCAAGTAATTATATCTCTTTGTTTTACTTTATCGTACGGTTAAACAGCTGTCGTGCAGTAAAGTAATAATGTTTGCCTTCCAGCTGTTTACTGTGCGCACTGTACGCAAAGTATACAGCTTATGTAGTTTAAGTTTAGAAAATTTTGATTGTTATGGAACTAACCTCTGTAAAACAGATCTTTTTAAAAACTAAAACGCTAATTTAAAATTTAGCTGTAGGAATAACATTGTGTATCGCGGGTGCAAAGTTTAATTTGTCACACTCGATAATCTTTGTCAATAGTTTATCTCGTGCCACAAACGCAACTTTGCACCCTAGATACAAAAATAAAAATTTTAGGAAAACAGCTTGTTATGAATATTTTACCCCTTGAAAAGAAAAGACGGTTTACCCCTTGAAATCTTTGAAACAAGACGGTTGAATGACAGATGTGAATAGAGTAATTCATCTCGTCTACAAGAGCCTTGTGCTACGAAATGTTCTTTGACAAATGATGTTTGTCAACACTACAAGATGGAGACATTTACCACACTAAGTTAGGCTATCTACTTGACGTGTCCTTCCTTGGAAAGGAGGAAGGTGGATACGCGAATATAGTGAATAAAATTAATAGGCCTACATTTGATTCTGCTAGTGAGGACTGTGTATGGGAATCGTAAGCCCACTGTATAAAATGGAGTATTATTAGAACAAAATAGGAGAGACCACTGCGTGGTTCACACGCTAACCCAATACTAGCTCGGTTTTCACAATTGTGATCGAAATAATTTAAATTAGCCTGTATAATATTTTGGTCAATATTAAGTTAACATTTCTTTTCTTTTACTTTAACCAGGCCTACATTAAAATCAGTTATCAAGCTTTTATTTTTCAAAAATACAAACACAAACAAACTATTTTAATTGTTCTTCAAAATCAGCTGCCATAAGCCAATAATATAAACTTTAGTTTTGTTGTCATGGTAACTGTTGTCAAATTAGTGTTTTAAAGTATATAAACCCATTGAGTTTTTTCCTTATATGTTTTTTTAACAGACCTATTTTATTGAATTTTGTGCCATGTAGTGCGTTTCTTCACTTATTTACAAAATAATCGTCAAAATATTTATATTGTAATTAACCTAATCCCTTGTATTTATTAAGGGCCTGCTGTAGTAGTGGCCAACTTTAATTTTTATCTCGTAAGAGCATTGTTACTATTTAAAAATTAATTATTTAAAACCTTTATTTATTATTTAAACCCATTTATTTCGTTTATTTTTATCATTAATTGTTTGCAAGGTCTCATTATAACCACAATGACAATACGTAGCCATTTTACGTTTTACTTTTTTTTTTAAATCCGGTACTGTAATTGATATTTTTTAAGTACAAAAATTGGATAATTAAAGGAAATTGCAAAATGTATCCGCAATTTTATAAAGAATGTTTAGTTTTTTCTCATCACTCAATTACAAAATGGTTTTAAATGAGGCAAAGTTAAAGACCAATGCTACAAAAAACTCCACTAGTTGGATAGAGTAAAGAGCAGGAGTTGCCGGTTGCTGGAGCAGAGCCTTAAACCGTTTATCGAATTTTCATTTGATTAAACTTGATAGCATTAAGTTAATCTATACTGTAATAATTTAATTTCCACTTATTTGTGGGATTTTGTACCTTTTTATCTGTTAAGCTTTTTTGATTTTGATAGATCAAAACTCTTTACTTTCTCTGAATGTCTGCCTTATTTGTTCTCCTTCATTTCGATTAAGTGTTTTTGAAACATTGCATATTCAATAAAACAATTAATTACTCAAAGGTTGAAGGATACCACTCTATCTGCATGTATTTTCCCAACTTGGATCATTGTTTATTTGATTTTAAAAACCCTACATCGATGGAACATTACATAAGCATAAATATTTTACAATATTAAAGAATTTTCATGTTCAAATGTACTCATATACATAATATATAGGAAAGCTGAAGTGTATCCAAACTTCTGTGCATAGTAATAGTGGAATGCTTATATTTTTAGGAGATCTTTTACAGGATACTGTCAACGAAAAGATCAATCCCAGTGTCGTGCGCCAAATAATAAGAACTTTATCTGTTACAATATTTTGATGTATAGTCTCTTAAACTTAGAGTATTATATTAACACAAAGTTATATCTTTAAGATGTACTGACGTAAATTAAGCTCTTCGGGAAACGGTTGGGTGAGAAGTCTTTGAGAGAGTTCACCACGCTTGCTTCCGTACCCGAGGAGATCTCAGAAAGACCTCACCACGCTGTCTTACCTGATGTGGGGAGCTCACCGCACTCCCGTATCTTATAAGAGGATTGGGCATAGATGAATAACAGCCTGGGAAAGACTTATAACTGTATCTTTTGATACAGACTAGTCGCTATAGCTGTTTTCTGCCCCATTACTTTCACCTATACTATTTACTCTTATGTTTTGTCTTATCTTCTTAAATCTATTTGTTTAGGCTTTAACTTCATGTTTTTAAATAAACAAACCCATTTAAAAAAATCCATTTATTTACAAATAAATAACTTCCTTTTTCGTATTAAGTCGATAGGTTTTGTTTTTGTGAAAAATTTGCAACTGCTGGGTGAACCTTTGGGTTTTGTCAATTTCTTTATAAACGTATTCACAGCACACTCTTTATTTATAAATAAGTTCACATTTGTCATTGTTAAAAAAAGGTCAGTTGTTTTGAATGTAAATTGTAAATATGAATTTTTAAAGTTAGTTGAATATAAAAGTTAGTTATGAAAAAAATTAAGATAAATTAAAACTGTCCCTGATTTTATTTTTAAAAAAACTTCAAAATAATCGGGTAGAGTAGTAAAGAAAAGGTTAGGCTGATAGTGACAAGCGATAAAACAATTTAGCCCATCAAGTGTTCAGGTTAAGTATAGAATAGTAAACACTGACAGAACAAAATTTTTGTATTTTATATTTATTTTCAGTAGTGAAAGAGCACAGGAAAAGATAAAATCTTTGAAACAAGATTATACATGAAATGTTTGTATAGAGACATTCATATAGTCTGAGAGAGCCCGTAGAATGAAATGTTTTTTTTTGATAAATGATGTTAGTCAGCATTACAAGAAGGAGACATTTACCACACTTAGTCCAACTTCTGTCTTTAACCCGTATAGTTAAATGCAGGAAAGTTGAATGACGTTGTTGGAAAGAGGCAGGTTGGCGCAGTTCTAAGGAAAATAGAGTTATTCTAGTTTACCAAGAGTTTACTCAAGTGCCATGTTACTAAGCCAACTTAATTCAATGACAAAATATCGAACATATTTCTTTCTATCGTAATTATTTTCATGTGTATCAAATAATCTGCAAGTACTTTTTCACGCGATCTTACTAGTTTATACGTATAATATAGGTCATCTGTGAGGAATGTATGACGATCAAACTATTCAGTTTAGATACTCCTCTTCTTCATACCTAAAGAATCTAAAGTAAATATTTTGTTCAAATCCCAGTGCCCCAAAAGGCACATATTTTTGCCGGGCAAGTGTTTTTTTTAATTTTTTAATTTTTTTTTTATCAAATGTTAACCAAGGTTGAGAGTTACAGAACGTACTTTAAAAGGACATATTTTGAGAATAGCTTCCCTGGTTCAATTTCAAGATGGCAGCCCCAAACGTACAAAAACTTTAATTTTTATTAACTAATGATTTTACTGACAGAACTCAAAATTTTACATCAGTCCATATATACCTATCTCCAAGAAACTTTACCTACTCAATTTTTGTACTATTCTTAATTTGTTCCTAACTTATGCCATAAACAAATCTACGTCATGGAATTGCACGTATTTGGTTCTTCCAATAATTAAGTTCTTCCGCAGACAACGATGATCTCAGGCGATTGAAAATAACATAAATTTAAATAGTAATATATGACTTTTTGTACGCCCGAAACATTTCAGAAAACATGGTTGGCTTTGATTTCGATTGTACCATCAGTTTACAAACCTCATCCTCCACCAAGCTATTACCCCCTCTCCACTTTTCCAATGTCCAAATACCTTTCCCAATGTTAAAGTACTAATTGATCAATGACAATTTTCCATACACTTGAGAGAGTTCAAGTCTACATTTAAGTAATTATGTTTTAATAGCATGTTTAAATTTTTCTCAAATTTTTTTTAACAAGCGAGTATTACTTACATCTGTTTGATAATAAAATAAATCTACTTCGTTGTAGATCTGTGTAGCCAATGCTATTTCAGATCTATGGACCTGTTGAAACTCCCGCTTGTTGCGTTTATTATATAGATACCTTGTCAAAAGCGACTAGGTGGAGCGGAACGCTTAAAGACGCTCTTTAATATTATAGAGAAAATAGATTGATCCGCCAACAAGCTCATTTCTATCACCAACCCATGCGGCGGCGAACCAAACGCACAGAGATTGTTGCATTCTTTAATAAGTTCGAGGAATTACGATTGATTATAATATGAGAGTAGGGTGGTGGGGGTAGCGATGACGTAGTAGGGTCAGAGTTTGTTGTGTGGATGACAAGCATTTTTTGTATTTAATAGAGTGATAATAATATCTAGCCTAACTCTTACATTTGACATCACTGTTATCAAATGCGCATGCGTTCATAAGTATCTAATATTTCCACATCTTAAAAATGTACTTTTTTAATGGATTAAAAATATTTTAATTAATTTTCTGAGCATTCTTAGTTTTCGGGCACTATCCCCCTGAAACAAATGCCTCTGCCCTGATCAATATAATTTTTCATTTCCTAGAAAATAACAGAACAAACAATAATTTGTTTGGATTTGCTTAGTCGCTAGTGTAGATGGGGACCTAGTGGCGAAGTAGCGAGTCGTCGCAAGGGTTCGTGAACCAAGCGAGCACTGAGCGGAACCCTCTAGTTCGTAATACTAAAATCAAAGTTTCTGAAAAACTAATTAATCCAGGTTATTCAGGAACGTTTACACTATCCAGCAGTCAAAGATTTTGCAAATAAGTTGTTAGATTATCCACGTCATGGGCACAGACATACAAACAAATTTTACCACTTTATTAGTACAGATTGCACAAATAATACTTGCATCGATAATACCATTGCGCTCGGGTACAAAATGACGGTAAAGGATGACATTTCAAAATGTACTATAAAATTGAAAAAGCGATCAATATGACTTCAAACGTGAATACAAATTATTGTTCAAGATTCGATAAGAAGCTAATAAATGCGCTTGTATAGTGAAGAATTTGTGATTAGATTAGATCTTTCAAAGATTCTTTTTGTCTTGTTGTAATTTAAATAAAAAGTTTAGTAATGATACAGTTTGTAATGCAAAGTGACTTATTTATGACATCCTTTAAAAATGTATAGTTTGGCATTCTATAAAACAATAGTATTGGAATTATCACAGTGTTGCGCCGGTTCATGACTACTCTTAGCCGATATGTATTTAAAGTTGCAGTGCATATCAAAGAAGGCGCTAGCACCCGTAAGAAATGTTTAAATTACAATTTTTAAATAATAAAATTCAAATAAAAAAGCTAATGAGCTTAAATTTTTCAAAAAAAAATTAAAATTGCTTACTAATAAAATACCGTGTTAAGGCTCTTCGCCACCCTGAGGAAAACTCCAGCTGTACAATGTGATTTTAATAAAATTGGTCCGAGTTCAGTGACCTTGTGGTAGTGGGGGGGGAGGAAATGGGTTACAATGCTGGACTGAAAACCTAAGTTTAAGGGTCTGCTCCAATAAAACGCAACCGCTTCTCACTGTATCCCTATCTAAAAAGTGCAATTTCTTGCAGCTGAACGTTTTTGACATTGCCTCATTTCAAACCATTTTATAAGTCTATCTTTTGTAATTGAGTGTTAAAAAAAAACTGAATATTCTTTATAAAATTTCGGATCCGGCTTGCAAATTATTTTTCATTATTAATTTTTTATTGTGTTAGGAAAATAATTCAAACTTTGTACTTACAAAATGTCAATTACATCAAATCAAAAGCATTTAAAAAAATGTAAATTTCAAGACGAATGCGAACTGTGACGGTGCTTAAAATGAGACCTTGCAAACAATTTTATGATAAAAAGTAAACGAAATAAATGGTTTGAAATTTAACATTGCTCGTATGGGATAAACATCCAAGATGGCCGCCACTACAGCATACCCTTAAGAGTCTGTACCCACTTACCATTCCCCTACTCTGAGCACCATTCAATACAAAGAGAAGGAATTGTGAGTCAATAAAACATCTCTGACCGCTTGAATTCTAACCGCGATATCGTCGAAACATGCATTCTTCTGTTTCGAATTCTATTTATAAATGAATAACTAAGGGAAATAACTTTAAATTTCTAAGAAGGCTTTAAAAGTAAAATCCAAAGATCCAAAGTGGCTAAGAAGGTCCATATTGTTTACGTGTGACCTTAAAAAATGGAAATTTTTATTTGAAAACTCCAAAGAAATGCATTAAAAATAATCTCAACTTACTTAATTAAACCTTTTATTAAAATTAGTTGTTGTAGATTTTTTCAGTTATAAGTTATAAGACAAAAGCAAATAGCCTTTAAGAACTCGCTAAAGTTGAAAAACAGGGTAGAAAACACAATAGTACGAAGTGTATGTATTCACTGTTTTACAGATCCCGGCGCGAATGCTGACACTTGGACTATCGGCAACTAACCATACTTAAAACATCAGTTCTCCGATGGTCTATCTATCCATGTTCCAATTTTATGCTTTTCAACTTATATCTTTTTTAACACATTATAATTACCTAGAGATATTAATAATCTTATAATCGATCTCATTTTAAATACAAAATAATTACATTTAAACATAAACAATAGGTTTAAGAAGGCTACATATACTTATAAAAATACTTTAAAATGATTGATTGTCTCTAGAAGAACGAACATAAATAAAGTAATTAAATTTAAAATTACTTTTGTAACCCTTTCAAGGGGGTAGATGAACATCCGACAGTTTGTTGAAAGAATGAATAGCATTATAAAGAGGCTTGGGAAAAATTTTTGTCTCCACTTTCGCCCTTTCCCCAAACCTCTCGCCCATCACGCCAGGGCAAGGCCAAGTGCTAGCATTCGAGTCGATATCTGTACGCAAGGTGAAGGGTGTTGAACCCTTAAATAGGTTCAACCACGGTTACTAGTTAAACAATTTGCCTTACAAGAAAGCGTTCCACTTAGTCAGGTCCACTTAGTTTGACAAAGTGACCAAATAAATGTATACTAGGTGGGATAGGTGAGATTTTTGAATTCATATCTGTATGTAAATGGATCGATTTATATAGCCTGAATAACGTCGATCTAAAGATCGTTTGTTTGAAACCTACTAAAACTGATAGCACTGAAGTTTGAAAACCAATCTTTGTCTTTATTTACTGATTAGTTCCACAATTTTGTATAGTATATACTTTACAAGGTGATATTCCTATACAGAGTGTTTCCATAGGATATAAACTAGGATAACATATTCAAATTGTTATCTGTCATATCGACAATATTAATTAATATCGAACATAAAACTGTTTCGACAATCTCATATTTCCAAGCTGGTAGGTCTGATAATGAAAATTGTAATTGTATAATTCACTAATCAATTAGGACAAGTATAAATTAATTGCCTTTAAAAATTTCCCACCTGAATCACAAACAATATACGGGATGGGAAACATCCACTGCACCATATGTATTAATGTATTTATCTGACTTTTTAAATATAATTAAAAACAAAATACATAGTGTAGGTTGAAATAAAAATTATAAGGACAAAAAGAAAATTACCCAAAAATATAATTCAGTTAATTATGTCAGTATGTCAGCTCTTATATTTTTAATTCACAGGATGACGTACACAGGAATAGTCAAAAACGTGGAATAAATTTGTATACCAGCTTCTAGTTAAGATAGATCATAACAAATACATCTTTACCTCCGCTACTTACAGGGAGTACCAAAATTTAGTTCCAAATATAATTGTGCTAAAAAACCTCAAAATACTTTATACATTTTTAATTAAATAATTGTTATATTATACCATTAAAAGAAACACATTGACTAAAATATTAATTATCATTAACTTATTTCTCTGTATTGACGACCTGTTTATTGTTCAGGAAAGGCGAAGCATCCCAGTGAAAAGGTGTACTTCAGAATCATAATTATAGTTTCAGTTGTATGAATGTTTTATAATCAATAGTTTTAATAAAATTTTCTAAAACATTAATAATTATAACTAATCTCTCTCTTCCTATTAAGTCTAGAATAGATTAAAGGTAGAATAAAGTTCGAACATCCCCGTGTTGAGGTGTACTTCAGAAACAAGTGTATTGCTTCAGTTGTATGAATATTTTTATAAACAATTTCAATTATATTGTCTACAACATGCCCTGTTTAATGTTCAGGAAAGGGAAAGCACCTCCGATTTGAGATGTACTTTAGAAGTATTGAATTAGAATCATACGAATGTATTGATTCAGTTGTATGAATGTTTTTATAAACAATAATTGCAAATAAATTGTCTGAAACATTCATTTTCATTGATTTATTTCTCTATCTTGACTCTCGTTTATTGTTCAGGAAAGGCGAAGCATCCCAGTTTTGAGGTTTACTTCAAAAACATAATTATAGTTTCAGTTGTATGAATGATTTATAATCAACAGTTTTAATAAAATTTTCTAAAACATTAATAATTATAATTAATTTCTTTCCCCAAAAAGTCTAGAATAGAATAAGTTAGAATGAAGTCGAGCATCTACCGTGTTGAGGCGTACTTCAGAAAAAAGTGTATTGTTTCAGTTTTAAGCATGTTTTTATAGACAATAACTTCGATTAAATTGTCTAAAACATTAATTATCATTAATTTCTTTCTCTGTCTTGACGCGCTGTTTATTGTTCGGGAAAAGAAGCTTCTCCGTTTTGAGGTGTACTTTTGAAACAAATGTATTGCTTCAGTTGTAGAAATGTTTTTATACACAATAATTTAAATTAAATTGTATAAAACATTAATTATCATTAATTTCT
>JAGFPH010004561.1:106268-116849 GCA_018207615.1 Philaenus spumarius | reverse complement strand
GAAACAGAATTGAAAAATTCCTCAACTTTTTTAGGGATTTTTTGGGGTCGCTGATTTCAATTCTGACTAGTTGAAAATCAATTGGTTGCCCAAAATTCAGTGTTTAAACATTTGAAAATATTGTGGAAAACATAGTGAACATTCATAAGTGGTCTCTATGTTATAAAGGAACTACTATTACTCTATTTTATTGACAATTCAATAAATAACCGACTACTTTTGATAAACATTGTGGATATTTATTTAACAAGATATCAAAATTATTTCTTTTAAATACAAGTTTCTCCTATGAGAATTAATATTCTAATTTCATAAAATATTATACACATCGCCCCCCTCCCTCCGGTGTGCACCGGAGGCATTTCGCATGGTCAGAATTGAAATCAGCCCCAAAAGAACCCTCGAGAGGAAATTTTCAAGTCTCTGTCAGAACTTCACAAATTTTGTCCACCAGAGCCCCCTCTCCGGTGCTGTGTGGGCATTTCGCATGGTCAGAAATAAAAACAGCCTCAAAAAAACCCATGAGAGGAAATTTTCAAGTCTCTGTCGGAACATCACAAATTTTGCCCCCAGAGACCCCCCTCCCCCCGGTGCACTGGGGGCATTTTGCATGGTCAGAAATGAAATCAGCATCTCCAAAAACTCCCCAGAGGAAATTTCCAAGTCTCTGTGGCAACTTCACAAATTTTGCCCCAGAGCCAGCCCCCCCCCCCCCCATGCACCTGGAGCATTTCGTATGGTCAGAAATGAGATCAGCGCCCCCAAAAACCCCCGAGTACCGGTACTTTATGCACTGGCGATGCATTTCCGCTTTCTACCGAAACTGGTCGTATATAGACTTTGTTCCTGGTATTTTTCTGAACACAATGCAGACAACTGCATCCAAATCGGAGCTGTAGGCATACATTTATTTATTTTTCAATACTTTGTTTGCCTAAAATGTTTGCGTGTTTTCCATTTGGTTTGGGAAACAGAAAACAGTGTTTTTTGTTTGCTGAAACAAGTTAAAATGTTTCTCATTTGTTTGCCGGATGTTTGCTGGATGTTTGCCGGATGTTTGATGGATGTTTCCTGGATGTTTGCCGGATGTTTGCTGGATGTTTTTCTGGATGTTTGCTGGATGTTTGCCGGAAATTTGCTGGATGTTTCCTGGATGTTTCATGGATGTTTGCTGGATGTTTCCTGGATGTTTGCCGGATGTTTGCTGGATGTTTCCTGATGTTTGCCGGATGTTTGCCGGATGTTTGCTGGATGTTTGCTGGATGTTTGCCGGATGTTTGCTGGATGTTTCCTGGATGTTTGATGAATGAATGTTTCCTGGATGTTTGCTGGATGTTTGTCGGATGTTTGCTGGATGTTTGCCGGATGTTTGCTGGATGTTTGCTGGATGTTTCCTGGATGTTTGCTGGATGTTTGCTGGATGTTTGCCGGATGTTTGCTGGATGTTTCCAAACTGTTTGCGAACTGTTTGCAAACATTTTGAAAACATCCGGCAAACAAATGAGAAACACTAAAACAACTGGCAAACTGTTTGCGAACAATGTTTCTTGTTTCTTGTTTGCAAGTGTGGACTAGGCTTTAGACCGTTGTACAGGGTGTCTCGCAAACATTGTGCCAAACTTCACCCTGTTATTATTCAGGTAAAACTAGCAAAACAATATAACATGTGTCATATCCTGCTTACTTTAGAAGTTGTCTGTCTGTATGTGTGTTATTGAAAAAGAATTTTCATCTCAAGGACGGTTTTAGATAAACTATTGAAACTCCGCACGACGTTCGATCGCGTTGGTTTACACAAAAGCGAACAATTTAATTTTGCTTCAGTTATCCGTTTCAAGGTGGCGGCGGTTCGAATTTTGTAAAGTTAAATATCAGAGAAACTGAAGGTCTTACGAAAAAAATGTTATAAGAAATGCAAAAAATGTAGACAAATTAAAGATAAATTCAATGGTGTATTACTCTTAACTGTCAAGGATAACTGTGAAAATACCGTAACTCTGGCTGAAAGTGGTTTTTCGTGATTATTGAAGAAATTCATTCGAGTGGTGTATTAGTCTAAATACATAGAGGTTTATAATTTCAATATAAAATTAAATAAAAATTTATTTATGTTTTTTTATAAATAATAAATATTAAAAGATAAAATTGGCTTTATTATTCCTAACTAGGTGAGACCCCTGCGTGCTCAGCACGCCTACCCCGTTGGAACCTTCTGCACACGTGTTATGTTTACTTTATAATAAAGGTGTAGCTTATAATAATAACCTCAAAGCTAAGATGGTAAATAATGTTAAAGGTCAAAATCTAATTACAGTATTTCATATATTTTATAATAGAAGACAGTTATAATAAAGGTTAATAGAACCAGCAAGGCTCATCTCTACAATTAAACACAAACCTAACCTAAAAAGTTAACAATACAAATAGTTGTTTGACATTTTTAAATCAGCTGTTAATGATGAAAATATTACATCAAATAGCTGATTAATGTACCAACTATAAAAATATTGAATTATTATGGAGCTTCCGTTGGCGTAATATATTTAGTATAGTGTGTGATATTTTTACGTTCAACAGATGGCATTGTTTATGTAAACCTAACCTAAAAGTTAGAGATACATATAATTGTTTCAAAGTTTGAAACCAGCTATTAATGAAAATATAAGCTGATTACTATACAAACACTAAACATTTTTCATTATTATTTATTTTGGCTGTCCCATTTCTGTAAAATAATTGTGTTATTTTTATATCCAACAGAGGGCGCTGTTTTTCAAAAAATATATAAAAATAATCTCAAAGCTAGGATGGTAAATAATGTTAGACGTCCAAATCTAGTTATTTCGTATATTCTAAACCATCAGTTATAATTATAATAAAGGTTAAAAATCCCAGCAATGTTCAGGTCTACACTTAAACAAAACTCTACCAAAAAGTTAGAAATAGAAAAAATTGTTTCAAATTTTGAAATCAGCTGTTAATTAAAATATTTGAGCAAACAGCTGATTGCTGTCCCAACACCAAACATAATTGGTAATACAGTAATTATTTGTTATGGCGGTCGCTTTTGCATACAATATTTAGTGTTTGTGTCCCAACAGATGCCGCTCTTTACAAAAATGTTACCCAAAAGTTAGAAATACAAATAATTCGACCACGCAGCAGAATCGCTGACGTGAGTTGAGCGAATTTCTAAAACTAAATTTATATATGTTTTTGGGTTTCAAACAAGTATTTGGGAAATTGATCTACTCACGAAGGTGCTGCCAGCATGTACCAACTATATTGCCATCGGTCACCACGGTAAAAGCCGTGGATTTAATTCTGGTACTGTTACGGTATTTTACGTTTTGATTGTTTTGGCGGAAAACAGACGGGCTATAAGGTCGCGTAAAAAAACAAAATGTGCAGAATTATTTCGTACGTCTATTTTTTAAAGATAACTTCAAAAAAAATGTAATTTTAGTACGAAAAATCTCAACAAATTGTTACTTCCATTCAAAAATTTGGTCTACTTACGGTAAATTTTTTTGACTAACGAACTTGACCAAACGACTTAGAAAACCAACCTGTGTACTAAATTTGGACCAAATCGGGCATAAAACGCGTCCGTTAGAGTGCGCACAGTCATATACACAATACTTCCGGTCAAAAATGTGGTCTACTCCCGGTCAATTTTTTTGGCTAACGAACCCGTCCAAGCAACTTAGAAAACCAACCTGCGTAACAAATTTGGACCAAATCTGACATAAAATGCGTCCGTTAGAGTGCGCACACCTATTTACATGGTACTTCCATTCAAAAATTTGGTCTACTTATGGTAAATTTTTTTGACTAACGAACTTGTCCAAACGACTTAGAAAACCAACCTGTGTACTAAATTTGGACCAAATCGGGCATAAAACGCGTCCGTTAGAGTGCGCACAGTCATATACACAATACTTCCGGTCAAAAATGTGGTCTACTCCCGGTCAATTTTTTTGGCTAACGAACCCGTCCAAGCAACTTAGAAAACCAACCTGCGTAACAAATTTGGACCAAATCCGACATAAAATGCGTCCGTTAGAGTGCGCACACCTATTTACATGGTACTTCCGGTCAAAAATGTGGTCTAATTCCGGTCAATTTTTTTGGCTAACCAACTCGTCCAAGTGACTTAGACAACCAACGTGTGTACCAAATTTGGACCAAATCGGACGTAAATGCGTTCGTTAGAGTGCGCACACATATATAAATAAAGTAACTTCCGGTCAAAAATTTGGTCTACTTACGGTAAATTTTTTTGGCTAACCTACCAGTTCAAGCGACTTAGAAACCCAATGTGTGTACCAAATTGGTCCAAATTGGACTTAAAATGCGTCCATTAGAGTGCGCACCCATATATACATAAATGTATACATATATGATTTTTAATGACACCCCAAAACGTGTTCTGGGGACCATGATCAGTGCTCATTTGCTATTCCAGACCTTAGGTCTTACCACAAGGGCCACTGCAATAGCTCATTTTTCTATCGAAATTCGCTAATAATTGTTTCAAAGTTTGAAATCAGGTGTTAATGGAAATATTTTACCCAACAGCTGATTACTGTTATTATGGTCAATAAACATATTTAATTGCGCTCACCATTAATTAAAACCACATTAAAAAAACGCCCCATAAACTTTACCTCACGCTTGGTGTGGAAGCTAGTACAATAAAAAATAATTATTATTATTAGTCTACTATTACAATTACAAAACAAATATCAGAAATAATAGTTCAATAATATAATAGAAATTATAATAAATAATTCATCAATTTCAGGTGATATAGCGCATTCGTGCAGTTTAAAAAAATCCACAACATAAGATGGCACTTTACTCGAAAACTGTTTATTTCACGGAAAAATGTTTGAAACAAAAGTTTTAAAGAACTATATTCTCTATAATTTGTATACGAAACTTGTTTTTCTAAGTTAAGTTATTAAGTTGTTATTCGTAAAAATCCGGAATTTGGCCGCCATTTTCCAAGATGGCGTAAGCTCAAAGTGGTGGGGGTCGCAAACTTTCTATGTTTTTTAGGATGTCAAAATGTGATATATTACCATTGTATTTGGATAACCTAATAGAACTCCGATCCAATGCAATATTTCGTTCCACTGGAAATTCGACGATAGTGGCGCTATCTATTGGGGAAAAGACGGAAGCTGTGTGAAACACCAATGCTACCAATGATTTCTCCCTAGCGCTACCTCGCGGAGCGATCTTGCACTAGTTTCCCGACAACCTAATTTTCGCCTCACTTTTTCGTATGGGAGCAAGATCTATTTATTATTCGTGATCTATGATATTACTAAGTTTCATCTCTCCCGTAATATTCCCGGAAGGATGATTTTCCGTAATAGTCCAAGAAACCTGAGACTGTTTCAAAATTATGAAGTTAAGGCCTACAAAAAGCGAGTTTCTTTGTGGTTAGGGGAGGTAGGGAGGGATTATTGTGAGTCCGTTATATTTCAGAGTATGTATAAAGTTATGTTTACCCTATATGTCGCTCTATCTTTTAATGTTTTTATCTCGCTTTCTTCTTCTGATTCTTTATAAGGGTATTTTTGTGTGGGCGCAGCAGTGACGTTGTTGTTATGGTGATGACCTATTTATAATTTCTTATACATTTTTACTTTCTCCACCCTTTACGTAGTATATGGAGAAAGTATTGTTTTCGTCCAAATTTGCTAATTTGAATTTTTAGTGGAATATCTGATTTGGTGCTCCCTGAACCCCCACAAATATTTTTAGTGAAATTATTTGTTTTGGTGCTCCCTGAGCCCAAAAAAGTGTTTTTTTTTTTTGTGATTTCTGTCCTTGTGTCTGTATGTTTGTAAGGATGTGTACAGAGCTGGAGACCATACCAACGATCCGATTTTGATGAAATTTGGTATGTAGGTGTAGTTCTGGAATATCTCCAGGCGATATTTTCATTTTTTTAAAATTTTTGATTTTTAAGGGGTTTTACCCTCAAAAAATGGCAAAAAAACGAGAAAATCAAAATTTCTTAAAAATGGCTCTAACGATTTTGATAAAATTTGGCTTATTTGTAGCCCTTAATGTAACCTACCATATGCAAGAAACCGCATCTTTCTAACAATTTTTGTTTAGGTAATAATAATACGAATAACTGTTTTTTGGGGGTTTTTTGAAAAAAAGGGAGTTGTTTTTCAAAAATTTTCAAAACTTTTTTTAGTGCATATAAACAGGCCTAATTCACATGTTTGGTGCAAATTTGTTCGAAATCGATCGAATAGTTTAAGTAATAATAATATAATATGGATGTGTGTTACATGTATCTAATAATTTTCATGGTAGCATTTTCATACTTTTGCAATTCTAAATAACCACCTCCTATGCTACACTTTGGAAGGTATAAAGTTTCAACTGGGAGAAAGTATGTGGCAGTTATGTGGTACCGTTTATTAAAATTGTGTTTTTCTTCTTTTTCCATAATTATTATTGTAAAGTTATGTTGTGCACGACTCATGCCCACAGGGCCTCGATTCTATGTAGGCACTAATCCACAGATGATAATTTGTTTACTTAATTTTTTGTAAAATTTAATTTAAGGAATAAATCAACAATCATGTTTTGATTAATAAATAAACCACATAAAAATGCAAAAAAAATTATTTAAACTCCAACTTGATTTATACATTTGAAAACCAATAACTCAAAATCCAGTGGCTATTTTAAAATTTCATCACTGAATAAAGAGCTCCTAAAGTAAGTAGTTTTTAAACATTAAAGAACAGTCATTCATAAACAATTCCGTTATATATTTTTATTGTAATTAGATCCACATCATTACACAAATAATTCGACCACGCAGCTGAACCGCTCCCGTGAGTTGAGCAAATTTCCAAAACTAACTTTATATGATTTAGGGTTTCAACCAACTGTTTGGGCAATTGTTTTACTCACGACGCCCTGAACAGCTGCCTGCGTGTACAAAATATATTAGTAGAATTTGTTTACGCCAAAGCCTCCAGCTTCAACTCGCGCGCTCTTTCGTTCCACTCGCGGCGGAAAAACTCGCTTCGCGAGTTTGCACCTCTATCTTGCGGCCTCGGGTTATGAGCTTCGCTTCGCTCGCACCGTACAAACTCGGCATCGGCCTTGGATTGGAATATGCCCCCGCGGTAAAATCCACCACGTGGATTTTATGGTATTTTACGTTTTGATCGATTTTGGGGGAACCAAGCGAGCTATAAGGTCGTGTAAAAAACAAAATGTACAGAATAATAGCATACATTAATTTTTTTAGATAAGCCCCAAAAACGTTTATTCTAGTAAGAAAAATCTCAAAAAACTATTACTTCCTGTCACAAAACGTGCTTCCGGTTGTTGGATTTTGTTGGCTAACAAACTCGTCCAAACAACATAGACAATCAACGTTTGCACAAAATTTGGACCGAATCGGGTTTAAAATTCGGCCGTTAGAGTGCGAACTCATATATACAATTTTTATGACACCCCAAAACGTGTTCTGGGTACCATGATCGGTTCTCATTTTCTACTTTCCTATGGAAATTCGCTAATAATTCTTACTATCCTGTTAATATTTTGTGAATTTTAAATTTATTGATTGATAAATATTTATTTTCTTAATTGCTATTTCAGGTCTTGTTTATCTTTAATTCATAGCTAGCCGGGACCAAAAAATATTTAAATTATTTAAATACCTTATGAAAGAGGTATTTCAACTTATCAGAAATAAACCTTTATACATGTTCTGTACCTATGCACCAAACAATGGAAGAACAAATATTATAGGATTGGTCGTTGGCCTACAGCGACAAACGACGACTCGTAGAATTGGAGCATTAGCCAAAAACAGGAACCACGCGGTTATTCTTACGCAAGATCATCTAGAGAGAACAAGCTGTATGCTGACTACGCAATTAATCCTCGCTATTAACGCCGCATCCTTTTTTCATTCAGTGAAGTTTCGCTTTATTTATTTCTTTCTTTCTACTTTGGTTTATACTACGTCAGTTGACCGTTTTTTAGTTAAATCTCTGTAAATATATTCATCTTTGTGAAAGTATTAATTATTGTATTATATATGTGCTATTAATATTGAACTATAGCATTTTGTGTGAACTGTGCTTTTTATAATGTATATATTGTTGTGAGTCTCGGTCGAGAACAATCAAGTGCGACAACGCTTTCCACGGAACATTGGACGCTGTGAGTACCTTAAAATATACAATTAATTAATTTCTGTAGCTTAGATGAATATCAAACATGTTTGTCTGCTTTGTCATTAAAGCAGTGGTCCCTCGAGCGTAATAGTAAAATAATTTATTATTAATTCGCATTTACAAAACATATCCAACAATACAATTAAGTAATTTATTAAATAGTGAAAATATTTTAAATTAAAAAAGTGATATATAATAAAGCTAGCTTTCTCTTGTAATAATAATAATAATAATAAAAGTGTGTTTATTGCAGTACATACAAGACAAAACTAACAATCAAAATACAACATAACTAACCAAAATGTAGCTCATACCACAATATCACACTTACAGCATGACCACGTAGGTAATTTGTCAGGATGGAATTATTACAGTGAATGAAAAAACGTTTTAATAATTAAATTCTGAAATAAATGCCTTCCTATATAGTTGAGTGCACTTATCAAGAAATTAACTAAGCTAAACCAGTTTTCCCCATTCAATATCTTTACCCAGTCAAGGACTTTACATTTAAAATATCTGTTTCCAATGTCTTCTAATATTAAACATTCTCCTATAAAATGTATCATGGTTTCCTCCCCTCGGAAATTACATAAAGAGCACATCCTTTCAATTCCGTTCCTGCCTGGTCTAGCGTTTAGAGACACCCTGAATATTAAACTAATAAATTCTTGCGTGTATTTGTTGTTAATATACGTTGCCTTTACAAGATTACAATCAAGTTTATTTTATATACCATACCCCTCAAATCTTCTTATCCGCTCTGTCCATGGCCTCTTCTGCCAATTTTGCCAATAATTAATTTAATATTTTATTTCCCTGTCCATTTTTATGCATCTTATAAAAATCTAAATCATACTGCTTCTTATCCCCCAATTCAAACCAAAACTTAGCCCAGGAAATATTTCTTAATTACCTCCTGCCTAAGATTTTGAATTCGTCTCTAAATATAATTTACTGTTAGAAGTATTATTCGGTAAGCCAAACATTCTCTAGAAACCTTGAAAATTATCTAAAATTGAATTTTGTTTATTACCCCAAACTTGAGAATTAAATGTGACTACTAGCTGGCCCGGATGGACAAATAAAATGTAAATAAGGTATGTTAACAACAACAAAAAATATCAATAAATAAATTACACTATGTATTTATTTGTGTACATACCCCCCCAAACCCACCTAAAATTTTTTGAAAACCTTTCTTGGCGAGCACCTAGAGCCCTAGAGGAAGTAACATATCAAATTGCATTCCAATCCGTTTGGTAGTTTTGGAGAAATCGTGATTTAGTAACTTTGAACCCCCCAAAGATTTCGAATTTTTTAAAACCCTTCCTTAGTCAGCACCTACGGTCCTAGAGGAAGCTACATACCAAATTTTATTCCAATCCGTTCAGCAGTTTTTGATAAATCGTGATCAGTGAGTCAGTGGGCTTATATATATATAGACTAGCTGACCCGTACGGCGTTGCCCGTGGTGGTTGGTATTTTCAGTCTTTTTAACGTAATTGTATTCTTTTTAAGTGTTCAGTCAGTGAGTGGTATTTGGCTTATATATATATATATATATAGATCTTAAATAATAAAAGCACTATTGTCATAATAATAAAAGATCTGAAATTATGATTTTAGTAACTTTGATCCCCCCCAATCCCCTCCTAAAATTTCGAAATTTTTCATACCATTCCTTAGTGAGCACCTATGGCCCTAGAGGAAGCCACATACGAAATTTCATTCCAATCCATTCGGTAGTTTTGAAGAAATCTTGATTTTATAACTTTGATCCCCCCAAACTCCCCTAAAATTTCGAATTTTTTCAAACCCTTTCTTGGTGATCACCTATGGCCCTAGAGGAAGCTACATACCAAATTGCATTCCAATCCATTCGGTAGTTTTGAAGAAATCGTTTTTTAACAACTTTGATCGCCCAAAGCCCCCTAAAATTTCGAATTTTTTCAAACCCTTTCTTATTGCGCACCTATGGCCCTAGAGGAAGCTACATACCAAATTTCATTCCAATCCATTCGGTAGTTTTGAAGAAATCGTTTTTTAACAACTTTTATCCCCAAAACCCCCCCTAAAATTTCGAATTTTTTCAAACACTTTCTTAGTGAGCACCTATGGCCCTAGAGGAAGCTACATACCAAATTTCATTCCAATCCATTCGGTAGTTTTGAAGAAGTCGTTTTTTAACAACTTTTATCCCCAAACCCCCCTAAAATTTAAAAATTTTTCAAACCCATTCTTAGTGAGCACCTATGGCCCTAGAGGAAGCTACATAAAAAATTTCATTCCAATCCATTTGATAGTTTTGAAGAAATCGTTTTTTAACAACTTTGATCCCCCC
>JAGFPH010004561.1:91276-106168 GCA_018207615.1 Philaenus spumarius | reverse complement strand
TTCCAATCCATTCGGTAGTTTTGAAGAAATCGTTTTTTAACAACTTTTATCCCCAAAACCCCCCCTAAAATTTCGAATTTTTTCAAACACTTTCTTAGTGAGCACCTATGGCCCTAGAGGAAGCTACATACCAAATTTCATTCCAATCCATTCGGTAGTTTTGAAGAAGTCGTTTTTTAATAACTTTGATCCCCCCAAACCCCCCCTAAAATTTCGAATTTTTTCAAACCCTTTCTTCGTGAGCACCTATGGCCCTAGCGGAAGCTACATTACCAATCCGTTCGGTAGTTTTTGAGAAATCGTGATGACTGAGTCAGTGGGTTTTGGCTTTTATATATATATAGATAATGGATTTACAAGTTGCATCATAAACCGCCTGTTTTGTTGAGATTTTAATACTATATTGTAATCATAAAATTCTTCCGTGGAGAATTTAATGCATATTTAGCCACCGTAGTTTTCTCTGTAAGATGTGAATTGAGTGATAAATTGTGGTGTGAATGTAACTCCAAAGTACTTCTACTGGTTTACTATTTCTATTATTATGCCCCCAAATGTCCATTATTCATTTTTGCCCAAACTATCACCCAGCCTTTGACTTCTAAATTTACCAATAAACTCCACCTTTGACAATAATATTATTATAACATACATTCCTCTTTCTCTTGTAATGGTTATTTAAAATAATATAATTTTATATCTAACTTTACATTTAAATTATAACCCTTTTGCGAATTTAAACATACACTCATAGGAAATGCTTCGATATTCACGGAAACCCACTTTCAGCCAGAACGATTGCATTTTTTCAGTTGTCCTTGACTCAATGATAAAAGGTAGCATATCGTTGGTTCTGTGGACCACGCAAAGTTTGAACCGCCGCCAACTTGAAACGGTAATTTCAGCGTAATTAAATTTTGCGCGTTCGTGTAAACCACTATGATAAACTTTCATGAGTTTCGTGAGTTTATCTTAAACCGTTCGTGAGATGGCAATTATTTTCAAAAACACGCATACAGACAGACAACTTCTAAACTAAGCAAGACAGGACACTTGTTATATTTGCTCGTTTAGACCTACTGAATAACATGGTAAAGTTTGGTAGAATGCTTGCGAGACACCCTGTATAAATTAATATTAAACAGAAAAAGCTGTTATAGAACGTATGTGTTCGGATAGCTGTGTTTCCGGACATATATGGTAAAAGGATTTTTTTTCGATATTTCGACCCTTTTACTTATCTTCTCTCATTGCAGAATTGCCCCGTACCTATACTAATATTATAAAGAAGTAAAATTTGTTTGTTTGTATGTAGGGGGCAATCTGTATGTAGGGGAACTACAGAACCTATTCAAAAAATAGTTTTACTAACAAAAAGCTACACTATTTTATATTTTATTAACATTTTTTTTTTAATTTTTTTTACATTTTTCATTTTAGTAGGCCTATTTGTAAATTTAGTCGGAAAAAAGTTCTTAGGTTATGCCTAGACTGACGAACCATCACACGTATTTACATTTATTACCATAGCAACCAATTGAACAAAATGACAGATAAAACAGCTGTTTGCTCCAATATTTCCATCAACAACTGATTTCAAACTATGAAGTAATTATTTGTATTTCTAACTTTTAGGTTTGGTTCTTATTAAAGTGTAGACCTGAGCCGCGCTGGTTCTTTTAACCTTTATTATAACTGCTGTTATAAAACATACGAAATAATTTGATTTGAACGTTTAACGTTATTTTTACCATCTTAGCTTTGGGGTTGTTATTAATCCTACACCTTTATTATAAAGAGCACGTAACATGATCTGTATAGAAGTTTCCAACAAGGTTGGCGTGCGGAGCAAGCAGGGGTTTCCCCTCATAGTAAAATAAAGTATGAATAAAAAATTTAAATATAAAATCAAATTAATTTTTGCATTTTCAGTAAGTAATCCCCTGAATATATTTTTTTTAAATATATTTTTACTAAATCGTGTATTTTTTTAAATTTATAAATTAAACCATATTCGTAAATTCACATCTCTTTAAATAAGTAACTAATAAGAAGTCGGTGATTGATAAAATTGTACGATAAAACTACAAGATAATGAATTAATATATCGAACGTGTACTTACACTTTCGACGCCGAGAGCGAAGCAAGCGAGAACGATGACGATGTAAGTCTGCATGTTGGTAGAATGGTTCACTAAGATGCCGGCATCTCTATTTATAAAATTGGCACCATCTCCTTCCCAGGTAAAAACGCTATCATGTGTGACGTCACGCTTTACACCATTATCATACAATATACTATATAGCCCCGTGAAAAATCACAGATCAATTAGATACACATCATTGGAAATACATTATTTTATGAAAATACTATTTTAAAGCAACTATTTTTGCTTAGGCCTAACTAACTGTGCTGAGGGAATTTTTAACTTTTGAATGTGTACAATTATAAGGACTAAAAAACTATAGGCCTAATTGTAAAAATTGTATCTGGCCAGATCCGGCTTTGTATGGAGAGACAAATCAAATTTAAATATATATTAACCAAAAAAATATTATGTATACTGTGTGTAAATTAAGTATCGAAACAAATGTGTATTTTTCAAACTAAAATAGGTACACATATTTTGTTTGTGGCATTGACTCTTAAAAAACGTTCCTGATTTTCTGACATAAAAAAAATGTCAACCCCCTAAGGTAACGGGTAGGGGGTAACTTAAATTTTTTAAATAGCAACCCCTATTGAGTGACCCCTCATTTTATAGGTCTTGTCACCCTAAAATCAATGATATAAAGATAATTTAAATCCCTTGAGTTTAAACAAAATAAAGGCCAAAAACTCAACCGCCGCTAGATGTTTCACTTTAAAAACCAACTGTATTTTTTTTTACAGAAGAATATGAAAAACCAATAACATCGTAGATTTTATTTTAAACACAAATTTAATAATGGAACACGGAATTCAAATACGGTAATAATAATTAATAATTCCATTTTAAGAGACTTCACTGCAAACGTAGAGTTGTTTTTTTTTACGTCAGAAAATCAGGAACGTTTGTTAAGAGTCAATGCCACAAACAAAATATTTGTACCTATTTTAGTTTGAGAAATACATATTTGTTTCGATACTTAATTTACACAGTGTATATATTATACTACATATTTTTTATGGGGATTTTTAGTAATTTAGACCCCCCGAAACTACCTCCCCCTAAAATTTCAAATTATTTAAAACCCTTCTTAGCGAGCACCTACGGCCCTCAATGAGGGGTATTTTGATTTATATAGATTTGCTTGTTTTGAACTGACAAAAACCGCGTAAAGTTTCCTAAAGTTGAGCTTACATTCTGTATAATAATAATCACTGTAACACAAAATCATGAATCATTCGGAAAAAAAGCAGGTATAGCTTGTATTTGAACAACATCTTTTGTTAGTTTAGCTTATAAATGGCCTCAGATGAAAAGTTCTCCAAAAGACATTGGTCGGAATTTGCTTATTAATTATTTATTTAACAAAATGTATTGTTTTTTTTAAGAAATTGAAAAATCTCGGCGAATTGTTTATATTTTTTAACCAAAATATGTAAAAATATGTTATTGAGCGTGCTGAATCCGAATTTGAATTCAACATGGCTAATCCAATATGGCCGCCATTTGGTAAACATTTCTTAGAATGATTTTTTTAAGCAGGGGAAAAGACAGATGTTTAACTTGATATTATTAAAAATTAATTGGGGAAATCATAAACAATCGTTTTGAGAAATTCACAATGGCTGATTCAACATTAATATACAAAACATGTTTTATTTATAACTAATTAATATAAAAAATTACAGAACTAGTGCGAAACTTAATTTTTTGTCGAGATAAAAAATGTTAACCAGTAAACAAATTATAAACTCTTTTTAGTAAAAAAACTTTTTTATTGTCAAAATCGCCATATTTTTTTTTATTTAAAAATGTTAACGGTTGTTTATTGAGCGTATAAGTGAACCTTGAAGAATGTAAATGAATATTTAAAAATTTTCATTCTTTAACATCATCATTCCTTGGTGAACTATGCAACATTTAAAAAAATGTAATCTTATAAATACTCAAAAAATTTATAAAAATACAAAGTCACAAAATACACAATATAATAATAAATAACTAATTAATAAACAGTGAAATTATATGTCAAATTGAATAGCAAAATATCTCTCGACAATGTGCTAAGGCAAGAATCACTAGCGTAACTGGAGTATGGCAGTTAAAAATGTTACACTGATACCTTTCTAATTTTGTTCACAACATGCGTTAGCATCTATACACGGTACACACACACATAAGTAAAAATATCATCATAATATACTTATTTAGATTTTGGAGCGACAGGCAGATGTTATTCCCCCCTATCCGCCGTTTCAAGCAAGATTCAAGGCCACGCGGAAGCTCTTTAACTGTCTATATTTTTTTTCTCTCCCTCCCTTCCCCCTCCCCTCTCTCTATGGTCCAGTACAATTTTCCAGGTTCTCTCTTATTATATCAAATATTAAAACTGTCTACCACAGCGAATGATGTCTGTTGAGAAACCATTTAGAAAATTATTCGGGGTCAATGGTATGATTTTCATTGACGTGTTCAAAAACGTGTTCTTTGGACCATGATCGATGCTCATTTGCTACTCCCGACCTTGGGTCTTACCATAAGGGCCACTGCAATAGCTCATTTTTCCTATGGAAATTCGCTGAAAATATTGTTTGAAATCCCAAAATGTTAGTTTAAATAAAGTTAAGTCATTTTATTAAATTTTTTTTGTCCTATGTAGTTGACTTTTATCTTGAGACTTGAAATAAAGTAAATTGAATGAGCATTTTTTTTAGTACATATATATATTCATGTTGTGTGAAATATCCCATTTTTTCATAATTTGGAAGAATCAATGGCATTAGGATTGCATTTATAGTAATAAATATTCCGAAATAGTAAAAAATAAAAACAAAAACAAAATAAAAATCATATATATATATGTGTGTGTGTTCGCACTCTAGCGGCCGCATTTTAAGTCCGATTTAGTCCAAATTTGGTACACACGTTGGTTGTCTATGTCACTCGGACGAGTTCGTTAGCAAAAAAAATCCAAAAACCGGAACCATGTTTTTTCACCGGAAGTAACAGTTTTTTGAGATTTTTCCTACGAGAATAAATGTTTTTTAGAGTTTTTTCTACAAATATAAATGTAGGATATTATTCTGAACATTTTGCTCTTTACGCGACCTTGTAGCTCGCTTGGTCCCCACAAAATCGATCAAAACGTAAAATACCGTAAAAGTACCCGGTTCAAAGCCATGCGATGGATTTTACCATGGGGTTGGCGTGCGGAGCAAGCAATGCATTGTGTACTGAAAACACTCCCAATATGCGGAATGGCATGCGAAGCACGCAATGCTTTGTGTGTTGAAGACACTCCCAATATGCGGAATGGCGTGCGAACCATTTTGCAGCTATTCAGCACCGTCGTGAATAAACCTGTTTCCCAAATTGTTGATTGAAACCCTAAAACATAGGCCTATAAACTTAATTTTGGAAATTTGCTCAACTCACGTCAGCGGTTCAGCTGCGAGGTCGAATTATTTCAAGTCGCAAGATAAAAGTCAACTACATAAAACACACAAAATATGTTTAATAAAATGATTTAACTTTATTTAAACTAAAATTTTGGAGTTTCAAACAATACTTTTTGTATTTTATTTTATTTTTCAAAAAAAAGGTATTTATAAAATTTGTAGAGGTATGTTATCGAATGCATCCTAAAGTTCACATTTCAAACTTCAAAAAAGACGCCACTAAAAATTTGAAATCGTACTTTTAACTCATTTTATAGCTTTTTAAAGTTAAGTGTAAAATGCAAAAAACGTAATTTTCTGAAAATTTAACATTTTGAGGTTGCGTACAATTCAAACAAAATATTTAAGATATTTTATAAATACCGCGTCGTTTTGTACATTACTTCAAGAGTAGATCGTGAAAATGTCAAATATTTATCAGCAATATTACGGTAATGAGAGCCTTTTGACTGTTTAGCTAAAAAAATGTTTTATTAGAATTATTCCAAGCAACGGTGATTGTTTAGCTAAAGATATTAAACACCGAACTATTATTCGTTTTTTGAGGCTCGGCAGACCCAGCCACCATCTTGAATTTCAACTCCCATAAGAGCAATGTTAAACGCGTTACAGGATTACTGGAGTAATAATGATCAGACAATTATTCTGAATATGTAATTTTATAGGTTAGGGCGGTCCAAATGGGGATACCATTTAGTTTAAAAAGAATTTTTTTTACTAAATTGCTTCTTTGACTTAACTCAAAATCAAAGTTTGCGATGTTTTTCTTATATATAATAATGCAAATATCAAAATTGTAAAAAAAGGCTACTTTCTAAACTTAATTTCCTTCCAAATAAAAGCAATTTCAATATTTTTTTATAATTCACGACGAAAACATCTGCTTTACTGTGGCAGCATGAACGCGCTGAATTTGTGTTCCTACTCGAGTGTTTGGCCTGCACTCTGGTGGTTCCTCCGCAACATAAACTTGTTGCGGAGGAATAGTAGAAAAATACAATGTCCGTTAATAACACATACTCACATACATTGTCACACATGCTCATTTCAGTACGTTTACAGTCTGTGTTAAGTTGCCGTATATTTGCTAGCGGAATAATGAAACGAACACAAACTTAATGCTAGTAGCGTACAGCTCTGGCACTTTGAGAGCTTTGGTCAACTTAGAAATAATGTTCACTCCTGAAGTGCCTTAATACGATTTTTAATTTATTTTTTCAGATTTTAGCGGTTTAGACAAATGTTCAGCTGCGGCGGCTCTTTACTCGTGCACGAAGAAGAATTAAGTAACTTACACTTTTTATTTATTTAACGAAATCTAGAATAAATATCTGCAGTACAAATGTGTCAGGGTGGACATTTCAGTAGAAATTGTCCACACTTCACATTTTTTTTACAAAATAACGTAGCTGATTCATGTACACATAAATTAGAAAACAATTTTTGTATTTAATTAAGTTTAGAAAAGCATTTCGCCCTGACATCGATAAACTATAACTTCAAAATATTAAGTGCATTGTGTTATACAACTAAAGTAGGCTATATGAATGGTTTTGAGGTTAGAAGTCGTCGAAATCTATATTTGTTACGATTCCTGTTCACTTCGTTCTCAACAGAAAATTCTCAGGCCTACAAACAACAAACTTTATCTAACCGGGTTCATGCAGTTAGGTTGCAAATGTACTGAGCCTAGAATTATACGTTTTACTCAAAAAACCTGAAACAAATTTTGGTTAAACAAAACAAAAGATAGTACGTTTTAGTAGTTATAAACCTACTTAAATCAACAATTTGAACCCAAATATTTTAAATGCAGCCCTTTAGGAAACGCTATATATTATTGTTCACTTTAAAATTCGCCTTAGTATTTAAAATGAACAGATACGTTTTACGTTATTGTTTTAAAACCATAACACAGAGGAATTAGCCTAAGTGACAAATCTACAAACTTTTTCACACATGAAAAATGAAGTTTGTAACAGATGTTCAATTTCACCTGTTCTCGTTATTGCAAATTGTTGTTTAACGAAAGCCCTCTGTTTATTTGGCTACAAGTTCTGATTTTAAAGTACAGTTTTTAAGGTTTTTATATTGGAAAATGGCGGCCGAATTTGAACGGCTGATATTGATATTGATATTGAACATCTGAACATATCATATTGAACATATCAGCCGTTCATGTGTTACAAATTTGTAGTTTTGTCACTTAATGCCTCTGCAATAAGGTTTTAAAAATATAACATAAAAACGTAGGCCTATTTGCTGATTTTTTAAAGTAATTTGTATGTCTAAACAATGTTTTATTGGTGTTAAGTGCGTTTTCATTGGTTCAAAATGTTTCCGCACAAAAATATGTTATGCTCGGTTAGAGTGTTTTTAAAACTTTATACTTCTCTAATTTTTAAAAGGTTACTCGTAAAAAAAAAACACCAACAAATCCAAAATCGTAATGAAAAACATGGTTTTCCACCATACAAAATTCGAAAGTTGACCGCGATATTCGAAAGTTGCGGCCATTTAAAAAATATTTTAACTGCATTTTGCAATTTCTCCAAAAAACAAGGAAAGGTTTCCCATTTAAAGTTTGCTGTCAGATTTATAGTTTACAAAATACAAATGGTGGCCCATTTAAAAAGACACTCAATTTCGAGAGGGGTTTTCAATGTCTAAATTTGAATGTTATCTTTGTATAAAATGATTTCAATTTTCTGGTGTTATGCATAAATAATGTATGTATAGTTTTTTTTATACTTAAAAACAACTAAATTATATTTTTCTGTTTTTACAGGTGCTCACTCTGGAAGGGAAGGCATAAGAGCTGTTAAAATAGGAAGAAGAATGGAGTTTTCGTAATCAAACACAATGCAGATTTATAATAATAATGTAGCAATTGCAATAATAAATTATATCAAATAGATTTCGATCAAGTGATGCATGCATTGTAATTATTTAAACCCAACTGCTAAACTGAATCGATTAGTTGTGTCCGCGGACTTCAATTGGACTGAGTGTGTAAATAATTGTTATGAAAGGTTTTAAGTGTATGATTTTATAAAATAAAAGCAACTAATTTTACAGACATACATGTGCCTTCAATTATCTTTGTTTTTGTTGCATATGTTAAATAGATCTGTGTGGCAGAGATAACTGATTTTACACGGCTGTTAACTAATACTAGTAACCCAATCTTCGTATCTTTTTCCTGAAAAAATATCTCCGACCTATCTCTTAAAAAATATATATTATTAGCGAATTTCCATAAGAAAAATGAGCTATCGCAGTAACCTTTTATACATACAAATTTAGCACACAATATGCACAGTATGAGTCGGAAAGAATCAGCGAAACTTTCAAGACGTTCTCCTAGTAAAAATTAAAAAAAGAAAGCAGGGCTGCCGACAGAAGTGAAAACTTTAATGAATATAAATCGTTGGTCATATTGATTCAATCTGAAATTCGAACACCACCAAGTAAACTATTTTAAAACAACTTACAAAATAAGGAAGTACAATGTCCAACAGAGGTATTACCAAGTAAACTATTTCAACACAACTTACAAAATGAGGAAGCAAATGTCCTTTTCATCGGTGCGTATCGTGACTAAATCAACCCATACAACCTTAACTACACGCATCTAAAATACAGTGGGTAAGGTACGGTACGGTACGGTACTGCTCGCGAGATTTCATTCGAATACCCTCGCAAAAAGTGCGAAATTTGCCATACGAAGTTTTTACTTCAAAAAGAGTTCTTATAAACATAGGTTCGGAAATGTTTAGTTTTCCTGTTATCCACCATTTTGTTTTTGTTTTACAAAATACTTAATATATTTAGCTGTAAGAACGCACATCTTGGATGTACGTATTTTGCACAAAATCTTGTTTTTTTCATATATTTTTAAAGTGGCGGTAGCTTAAATTGTTTAGTGTAAAATATATCGTAAGCTGCTAACTTAAAAAAAATCAAGAAACACAAACGAAAACATTTTTTTATAACGAACATAATTGTAAAGTAAGTAAATAAGTTTATTATCGCTTCTTTACAAGACCATTAGTATATCAAATCTTAAACTAACATACTACATCTTCTATCAAATATATACAACATTTTACAATAGGTACTGTAGTTCGAATATCAATGGTTTTTACTTTCTCCACCCTATACGTAGTATATGGAGAAAGTATTGTTTTCGTAAAAATGTTCGAATTTGAATTTTCAGTTGAATTATCTGTTTTGGTGCTCCCAGAACCCCAAAAAGTTGTTTAGTGCAATTATCTGTGTTGGTGCTCCCTGAACCCAAAAATATTTTTAGTGGAATTTTTTGTTTTGGTCCTCCCTGAACTCAAAAAAGTGTTTTTAACGTGGTGTCTGTCTGTCAGTGTGTCAGTATGTATACACGACCAGAGAGGACACTATTGGTCCGATTTTCATGAAATTTGGTATGTAGGTACTAAACCCTAATATCTCCAGGCGTTTTTTTTCATTTTTTGGAATCTTTAAATTTTAAGGGTAATTTACCCCTAAAAACCCATAAAAACCGACAAAAATGCAAATTTCTCAAAAACGGCTCTAACGATTTTGATCAAATTTTCAGTATTTATAGTGCTTAAGATGCCAAACAAAATGACACCACCCGCTTTTATCAAAACTTCGGCGTTTTATAATTATGGGGAAATGTTAAAAAATAAACAAGTTTATGTTGTCAATCTAGCATCGCGGCGACGGCCGCACGAGGTAGCACAACCAATGAATACTTAAATGTTAAGAAGGGCACGTCTTATGGACTCAATTCTAACAGATTTTACAAACTTGGCGCCCTAAAGATTTGAAGTTGGGCGCGACTCCGAGAGGAAGCGCTGGCAAACCATTTAGCGTGCGGTGGAGAGCGAGAGAGTGTTTCTCCCCTCTCCCTCTCACTCGGTCTACGATTGGCTAGTCGGACTAAAGAAACGAATTTATGTGTTCAAGAGAGATTTTCAAACTTATCTTTGTTGTACATAGAGAAGAAAATACTCAGAGAACATATTGGAACTAACGATATTGAAGAAAAGTTCGCTATGAAGAACAGAAAGTTACAGTTGATATAGAAATGTTTATACTTTGACTATTTATTAATATTTCAAAGGAAGTTCATAATAAAAGTAAATATTTAAATTACAATTTGTTTACAATTTAAATATATAGTTTACAATTTGTACAAAATTTGTACAGTCCAGTTCTATGATTTGTTCTCTACAATTTGGTACAAATAAATTTGATTTTTAATAAAGTATATAATATTCGTAATTCCATTTTCAAAATAGCCTGCTTTAGTAGCGTTTCTTGACGCAGGAACATAAAAACATGTCTTTCTGAAATGTTTTTGAAATTGATATTTATTTTTATGCACTCTATTTAGAACTAAATTACAAAACTTTTGTTTATCTTGAAATAAATTATAAACAATATTTTACAGTGTTATATAACTTTATTTACATAATTTTTGGTGAAATTTGTCAGACGTTTAGAAATTTCTTTCATTCTAGAATTTCTGAGACCAAAATAAAAGGATACATAACATTTTCAATTATACAGTTCAATTCTATGTTTTATTCTCTACAATTTGGTATAATATAAATTAATTTTGAGGTAAAAAATATATCGGCCTACTCATTTTCAAAATAGGCCAGTTTTAGTAGCGTTTCTTGTCGCAGGAACATAAAAACATGTATTTTCTGAAAAAAAGTTTTGAATATGATAATTATGTTTATACTTTTCTATTTATAACTAAATTTGTATATTTTGAAAAATTACAAAAAAATGTTATCTGCTTTTTATATTGGAATAAAGTTGAATATTTTTCTTCCGTTAGGGCCTATTGAAATTTTTTTTATCTTGAGCCAATAACTTTTGTAATTTTACATCAATCAATTATTTAGTTGCTAATATTAATTTTCTGAACCTTTTTCTATATAAAAAAAGCTGTGGAACACTTTTGAATTGGGTTAGAATTACTACTTTTTACGAGTTTTTGAAAATATGCTTGCAAATGGCCAAAACTCCAAAACAATTAATACCACCGGTTAGAGGGAGTTTGTTCTACGTCAATCCACTGCAGAGATATTTAAAATGCTAAACACAGTACGTTGTTCAATCTTGCTTATTTCTCAACATATATTGATGAAACTTGGTAATAACTTCATTAGTCCAGATTATATTGTTATTTGCTTAAACCTAAGTATTTTAAGCCCACATGGCAGCAAACCTACGTACTCATAGCACATGTAATTTTATGGCGAATAAATAACATGATACATCTCCCTTATTAATGAACATACGTTGATAACACTTGGTGTAAGGCTTGTAATCATTAAATGCTTGTAATCAATTGATATTTTGATCAAAAATAAAACATTTTGTGAACCCAGTTGCAGCAATCCTATATAGGTTCTCATTTCTAATGTTATTATTATGAGAAATAATTCAAATGCTATCTTGCTTATTTAAAAATATAATATTATGATAAAGCTTGTTAAGTGGCTTCATCAATATTATACAAGCATTGGATATTTCCAATCCCAAATATACAAGCATTGGAAATTCTCCGAGTGCGCAGATTTGCTGCGACTGGGGTATTTTATTTTAAAAGTATTAATCTGATTTAATAAATCCTTATAACATGGACATTTTTTGGTAAATTATATTTAAAGCATATGCGTACAATACCTCAATGTACATATAAAAATACGAAGAGGTAGGTCATGCCAACAGTAATACACAAACAGTCAACACACAACAATAACTATACAAGGTCTAGGTGCAATAATAATTCTGGTTTTATTCAGGTTAGATTCAGATATACTGATCACCTACCATTAGAAATATGTATTTTTTAGGTGCAACTTGTGGGTTGTTAATTGTGGCCGAGATGATCTAACAGAATTAGAAGATAAGAAACTTAAACACAGAGTGGTGTGTGCAGTACATTTTAAAAATGAGGCCTTCTCAAACTCATCGAGAAAAAATTGCTTCAAAACCATCCCAATGCCTTACCAATACCATATTTATTTTGAAGTACAATTAGTCAAGTCCCCCGACTCATTACCTGTAGGTAGTGAAATTAATCATAATTCTGTGTCTACTCCAAAAAATGACCAAGGGAATACAGAAAATATACATAATACTTATATCACCGCATTGGTAAACAACAATGAAAATAAAGAAGCTTGTGAGCAAGAAACATTGCAATAATTTAATGCAGATTTCACATCGTTTACTCACACTCCGATTTCAGAATCAAACCAAACACCACTTCCTCAACACTTCCTCACCACTTCCAAACACCACTTGGGGGTATATATAATAATAATTATAACACATTTTAGGCTTTCCAAAAACACTTTAAACTGATATAGGAAGGTATACTATTTTTACTTCCAATTGTGATTCAGGCCTATTTTATAATAATTTGACCTGCTCTTAACTAGGCCTATAGCAATAAGTATTCATTGCCTATAGTTTATTATAGTGTAAAATATTTCAAGAGGGAGGAACAAAACTGTATTGTTGTATGTTATTAATTCACTATTCATAAAAATTTTGATGTTGATTGGTACTATGTTATAAAGATTGACTAAAATCATAGTAAGAATTTTACTGGTTAAGAAAAACTTGTATCTTTTAATTTTAGTACAAGGTTAAAAGAGTTAGAAATATTGTTAATTAAAATTATTATTTAAATAAATTATAAACATAATAGTCAAGAAAGTACTTTCAATAGTGGTAAAATAGTCCAAAACTCACTAATAAACAGTAAACTTCAATTTTTAGTAATGCGATATATTTTAATTATTCAAAGTGTAAACAAACTGTGAACAATTTTTTTTACAATTGGGGGGAGGGTTATGACCCTGATTACGCCTATGGTTAACTGGCAGTATTTTTTCGATTAAGTGTCCATAGAAAAAAACACATGTTTTTATTGTTAAATAGGTCATAAGACCTATTATAAACTTAAAGAATAGGCTATTTGTTTGTATATTTTTTTAATATGTATTTCAAAAATCTAGTGATCGCTCAATGGTCGAAATTCGACAATAATTCATAACAATTTTTAATTTGAGTGTTATTAAGGATTGTCAAAGACTAGACTATACCTGTATAATCACAGATTTCGCCAAGGCTACAAAGTTATTTGTCATCTTTTTCAAATTATATAACATTTAAATAAAAAACAAATTCAAAAAATGAAGATTGAATACTTTTTATATATTTTTTTTATACAAATAAAAAACCAGGCGATTAAATAAAATGTTGTCCATTGAACTTGACATACATATTTTTATAATTTAATAAGTGATTCAAAACTTCTGGGAAAACGATTTTTTTATACATTACGATGAATAAATTTAATGGTCTGCTCCAGTAAAAGAGAAAGCAATCGGCAACTCGCACGAGGATAGGCTTAACAATGTAGTTTCATGGAGCAGAGTGCTTTGACATTGACTCACTTCAAACAATTTTATAATTTTTTTTACCGTTTTATATAAATTTTATATTTGCGTGATGAGAAATAAACTAAAGATTCTGTATTAAATTTTGGATCCGGCTTGCGTTTTACTTTTTTGAATTTTATTTTAATTTTCTGAGGAAGATAATTCCAACTTGGTATTTAAAAAATTGTCAATTGTATAACAAATGGAAGGTATTTAAAACAAATGTTTACATACATGGCTGATTGTAATTTAAAGATTATATTTTATTTATTTTTCAGAAATTGCAGTATCAACTAATTATATTTATAAACTGGACTGTCAATATGCGTGTAGCAATAAAACGAGAAACAAAACTATTAATTCATTATTTACAAAGTATTATAAACTCAATACAAATTTAATTTTCCATACACGAAATAGATATATTTACTGACAAAATATATTTGTAGCAATACAAAATATATTATTACTTAATTATTTACAAAGTTATATACGCAATTGCAAATTTAAACTTAAAAGAAAAATAGCCATATTTACAATATCAATTATAAAATAATTACAACAAATTGTGTTCCTGAAAATACCTATATAAGTTATATTTAGTTTCTAAACAAACAAAACGCGATTGTGTCTGGGATTGTATATAACGCAATAGCGAAAGTTTTTATTCCCTGTCCTTGTGTGAGTGGGGTAAACCCTTCGTTCGGCCAGCCGCACTGGGCAAGTAGTCTAAATATAGTACAAATGAATTGCATTATCGTTATACCAATGAGAGGGGAGAAACACTATCTCGCGCTCTCTCGCTCTCCA